>JAHLJT010009419.1:127664327-127761716 GCA_031308135.1 Acheta domesticus
TTGTGAAATCGAGATTATGATGTTTCGATAAATGTGATAAATTAAAGACCTGATAATTTTATCAAATTTTGAACTAAAATACATATCGTGTCAAATATTTATTAATTAGATACTTTTTTTCACATGGAAATTAATGTTGAGTGTTAATTGAATACAGGAGGACAATATAATGAGATGCAGATAAAGAAAAAATCAGCAGTTTATTGTGTTACGTTTTTGATACTGAGATAGAACTGAGTGGCATTTTTAATACAGGTATGAAGGAAATTGACTAACATTTTCTCGATACAATGATTTTACTACTGTTTTATTCATAAAGGGTGATAAATTGCCCTGTTTCAACAAACATGTCTAAACATAAGCAAGGTGAGCGTTCTCGCTAAATTAATCTACTCTTTCATTCTTTTCCGCTCTGTAAATATCTGTGATTGCTTATAGGCCTTCTACGATTTTTTGGTAACAATAAAAGCATTGTTGAATTTTCTACTTCCAGATTTACAAGTCACATACTACCCATTTACTTCTCAGTGACACGGCATTTAAGATTTATTTTTTTTAATAAATCAGCAGGGCGGAATGTAATGAGGTATTTAGAAATGTACAGCTAAAAGAGACCGCATGGTCACCGTGATTCAAAATAAGTGCAAATTGCAAAAGGCAATCGATTCGGAAATTGCGAAAATTTTAGCAACGTGATTGAAGGAGAGGCCATAGATTTCAAATTGAATCCACGGGGTGGGAGCCAATATCATTCGTTGACTACAGCAGAAATACATATATTATTAAGAAATACATATATTAAGTGGTCGTAGAAAAAATTTATTCTACTTTCCACTACAAACAATATTGAACACAATTTCACTTCAGTCCCATTCCATTCAGATACGACGCTCGGCATCCCCAGCCTGAGTCGGTGATCAAGGGGACATACTACGACGAGGAGTCTGTGGAGGCGACCGTTGGGGAGCTGGTGTGGCTAAGCGCTAAGGGCAAACGGTGGCACACCCTGGGGCAGCAAACAGCCAACCGGTTGTTTTCACGTCTGCTCGGCGCGCCTGAAACATGAGCCTGCTTGCAGCGCGACGAAGTAAAGTGGTCTTAGAAACTACGATTTAAATATTTACATGTTTAATTAATTGTGTGGATTTTGTTTTTATTTATGTTTATACTATAAAAAGTTTGTTTTATAAACTTTCTGTCTATAAAACGACCAGTTATATCCTCTAGATTGTTTTTCGACCATTTTTTAGACGTGTTTACATTCTTCCAGGTATTTGCTATTTCGTACTCCGCCACCCAACTGTGCAGAATTGATACATTATACTTTTAGGAATTATTCGTCGCCTGTAGCAGAAAAGATTGTGTTTGGTCCCCATGCAAAACCTGTCAGTTGCATATAGTAAATGCTTTATTCACATGTTTGCCAGGACTGAATCTTTGCTGGATTGTGCTCCAGATACAGATAAGACGTCGCACCGTGGATGTTAGGGTAACCCTCCCTCCTATTTGATCACTGCGCATACGTGCACCTCCAAGCATCGCCATGTAACGGCGCTTCCAAGTCTGATCACGCCACGCTTGCAACGATTCTTAACCATTCTTAACTGCCCAAAGCTTCAAGATCATATCTGAACACTAATCGGTGATTCGCTATTAAGCCATCCCATCTCTGACTCTAAAGCGCAGAAAACTCCCGGCGCGTCTGACGCCATTTGAAAAGAAATTATTTCGAGTCAAATACTACCTCTGAGCACACGTTTGCGCCGTTGACTTGGGCTCCATGAGAAAATGTACGTTTTTCCCACGTAAAATTTCTTTAACTGTGAAAGGCGTAAGCTTATTACGTGTAAAATGTAGTGTACAGGTAGGGGTGCAACTTTACAACCTTTCAAAGTCTCATTTGCACACGCACAATGAGCACAAGTTGAACACGCGGACATTTATCTATCGCAAGTTAATTTCAATTCTTTGAAGAGAGTAGCTTCCAATGTTCTCTTTGTTAATCTCACGCCGAGGTTCGAGCTAAGTAAACTGTGTCAAGTGTAACTAAAGTATGAATTATGTATTAGTGCTAGTGACTCGTGTGGTTATGAACAAAATGTTTGTGCAATCACGTGTACATTTTTTGGAACCGGAAGCAGTCCTTGTAACCTGGAATCCGTGATTACTGCCCAAACTGAGCCATCAGAAACTGCTACAGACTGTCTAGCTCGATTAATCAAATTATTAAACAGCCCACTATCTCTCGTCAGTGCGAGATCTGTACAGATTGCTTTATAAAACCACCAAGTGGTTTTCGAGATAATAGCACGAATACTGATAAAGAACAACGAATAAATAGTAACGTATAATCAGAATAATAAATGGAGACGCCTCCGTCTGCAGTGTCGTAGCAACCGGTTTGAATTTTGCGCCCGGAAGTGATTTTTTAACTCAAATTTCTCAAAGACATTTTTTTTTCGGAAAAACTAGATCTGCCAGTTTTTATGACAGGCAACACAGAATTTGGGGTATTTTTTTGTAACGGGAGCTTCTGGACACCCTATCTATCTATATATATATATATATATATATATATATATATATATATATATATATACGCATACAATTCTTCAATTAAAAATATAACAAAAATTCTGCTTTTGTACAACATTACTCATGAATATCACGTATTTAATGACTCGAGGACTCTTTCTTGGTGCCTTGATATCGCATGAAATCCACTGTGTTGTAAGCAGTGACAGACTGAGATTGATAACGCAGTAGGTATGCGCAGTATGAGGAAGTGAGCATTATGTGGAAGAGAGAGTATGTGAAATAACAAAATCAAATATTTGCATATTTCAGTCAAAGTCAAAACTTTTTGGTTTTGGAGTTCTTGAGTATCTAAAGTAATCATACACTTTTCTTATCAGTCAGGAGGTAAGATAGTTGTCTTTCAAATTCTGCGCGCTTTCAGTTAGTAATATAGGTATCACTATTGTAACAATAAAGTATTTCGAATGGATATGACATATTACTGAGATGGACAATGATTATCTTATAATCTCGGGCATGTTTATACTCGAGTAGGTATTTTAAGATCATAACTATTTAAATAAAAATCGAGTTTCTTTGTAACCAACAGGTTCAAGGGTTAAATATTAAGTAATACAAAGAAAATAAGATGTAGTATGTGTCGACCACTCATCTGAATTTACATTTCATTCGTTTCGTTCGTTCTTTAATCGGCCAGCTCCGTTGTATGTTCGTAATGAAGCTCGTACGTCTTCTTGCATTCATTTGGCAGCCAAAACAGGTAAAGCTGATATCTTTGTTCTTAGAAATGTCATTGTGTGTTTTTGTAATGAATTATTGTTTTTCGGAAATAATTGAAGGGAACAACACATGAGGGTCGTTTTGCACCAACAGCGATGCTACCGTCAATATTAAACAAAGCAAAAATTTAATTTTGTTTAAAATGTTGTTTTAAGAAACACTTGGCTTCATTTTCTCGATAAACATATCCCAAGACCAAACTTTCGATGCACGAGGGATTTCTAAGGTACTATTCATAACTATTCTTTTCGTTTGTAAATTGTGGATTACCATGTCATAACCCTTCAATTCTTCCGTAAAACAATAGTTCATCACAAAAATGCATAATTATTAATAACAATTTCATGAAAATATTATTTTATTTATTTACAAGTAGCCTGTCGGCTAATAATATACAATATCCAATACATATAGCAGATTTATGCTTCATAAATTTTTAACTTTAATAACAATAAAAATCCTTAAGATTTAACTAAAATATAACAAGAGATAATATACTTTTACAAAGTACCCATTCAAATAGAGTATACAATCAATCAAAAGTTCTATCTCTTATTCAGGAACATCAAAATCCATATTGTTAAGCCATATTCCAACATTCTTTCGAAACTGTTCTACATTTTCTGATTGTTTAGTTTCCTGAGGTAGTGTATCATACATGACTAATCCGTTATTAAATACAGTTTTTTGTCCTTTAATACTCTTTGGTACATTGTAACAATCTGTCTGCCTGGTGGCATAATTATGGATATATCCCTAGAATAATCCCTATTTCTATGCACTAAATTGTTCAAATATGAAGGCAACAAATTATCTTCCATTCTATAAATGAATGTTAAAACATCTCTTTTAATTTCTTTTTCAACTGTTAATAATCCCACTTCCTGTAACATACTTTTAACATTGTCTCTACGTCTTTTATTAAGTACAGCACGAAGACCCTTATTGAAAGTTTTCTGTAAAAACTATAAATTTGTCTTATTTACCATTATAAGCACTGTAGAACAATATTTCACATGAGGCATCACTATTGATTTAAACAACACTTTCTTGCTGTTCTATGAAAACATTTTCTCAACTTGTACACATACAACTATACACAGTATATGAACTTTTTTTGCTATTTTGCCATTAATGGTACTCTACATGTTCAGTAAATCGTAGCTGATTGTCTATGATTACTCCGAGGTACTTATATTTTGTGATCCATTCTAACTTTGTATTCATGAGAATAACAGATTGCTTCATTTCAATTTCTTCCTTAAATAGTGGTTTTCCCATAACCATACATTTTGTTTTCCCCCACATTAACACTCAAAGAGTTCTTACTCTCCAACTGCCTGTAAGTCCTCGTTCAATTTCTCAACCACATCAAACTCATTCTTCCCTGAGATGTACATTAATGTGTCATCTGCAAACATTTGTATCTTAGAATACTTTAGTACTTCTGGCATTCATTTATATATAAAATAAATAGTAATGGTCCCAATTTACTCCCTTGTGGAACCCCATGTCCCTTGTGGACCCCACTTCCTTTTCCCCTGACATACCTTTATTAAACCTCTCCCTCTGATATCTATCCTTAAGGTAGTCCTCAAGCCATTCATACACTGCACCACCTATATTGTACATCTTTGATAATTTTTCCAATAACAATCTTCTGTCAATAGTTTCAAAAGCTCTCCGATAATCCAGAAAAACTCCTTCATTTGATCTCATCCAGTTTTCAATCACCAATTGTAGTGCCGTCTCTGTACTATGTTGCTCCCTAAATCCTGATTGACACTCTGTTAAAATTCCATGTTTTTTAATGTATTCCATCAATGTTTCAAATACAACTGATTCAGTCAGTTTTTCTATTACAGGTAATGTATTAATAGGCATGAGCTCTGTATATTTGAACTATCCTTTACTTTTGCAATAGGAACCACTGTGGAAGTCTTAAAGCTCTTTGGTAACTTTCTTTGGTCAATTGATCCCTTAACTATACTAGTAACTTTACCCCCAATTACATGCCATGTTCTTTTAATAAATTCACTACTGATACCATCGAGTCCCTTAATATTTTTTTAAATTCCTTACAAAATTTCCAATCATATTTTCTGTCACTTCCTGTAACATTTCTAGATCTCCATTTTGTACTTTTGTTATCATTATATCATACCCATTTACCACTGGTATATTTTCCACAATGTATTGTATGCTATCAACAAAAAGTTGTTTAATCTATTTGCTATCTGCTCCGGTTCAGACACATGTTCATCATTAAATGTTACATATTTCATTTCCTTGTCTTTGACCTTGTACAAAGTTTTCAGTTGTTGCCACAATTTTTTGGGATCCTTCTTTAAGATATCAAAACTATTTTCATAATATTTTGTTTTAGCCTCCCTCCAACAATTGAAAAATGTCTTCTTACTTTGTTTATATTCCACCACGCTTCTTCAACATCCATCCCTATTTCCCTAAGAAATAAAAACCTATGATAAGCTGTATCTCTTTCATTAATCCGTTGTTTAATTTCCCTTGAAAACCAAGTGCATGGTTTTGCTTTTACCCAACGATCTTGAAATCTTGACTCATTCATAGCATCTTCAATGTTTTCTTTCATTCTCTTATATTCTGCTGCAATATCAATAAGTACACAATTTCATTTATTTCTTATAATATTTCTTGTAAAATTTCTCTATTTTATCATAATCGACCTTACCTTTCATTAGGAACTTATTATCTCTAAAAACATTTTACTCACTTTACTTGCAATCCCTTGAATACCAATAATATAATGATCTGAGATCCTTGGTGTTTTTAATACATTGCATTTAGCATTCACATTATCTGTAATAACTAATTCTATAAGTGTACTAGTCTCCTTTGTTTCCCTCGTTGCATCATGAGATTATTTGCTTCAAACCCATCCCATTCACACATGCCATCATTTTATTTGTATAGAAATCATTTTCTTTTAACCAATCAATATTAAAATCTCCTCCAATAATACAGTCCATTTGACTTAGTTCAAGTAACTCTTCCATAATTATGGAAAATCTATCTATGAATTCTGCTTTCCCACTACTTGCTGATCTATATACCCAGCAAATGTTCCAATAAGATCCACTTGCATGTACAACTTTATACCTAATATCCACCAGTCTTGTTGCTTTACTTCACTTAAAATTACTTCAAATACTAAATCATCTCTTACATACATTGTCATGACCCCTGTGTGTTATTATTATTATTTATATCACACCTAATGCTATTATATCCATTGATTGCTATTAAAACATCTTCCTCGATATCGGTTACATGTGATTCAACAATTATCACCAAAATTGGATTAATTTCATCAACAAAGAGTTCAATTATGTCTTTTTTGCCAATTAGGCCATTTGCATTTATAATTACATCTTCATGGACTAGTTTTTCTTTCTTTGTGGTTGCTACTCTTCAACATACATTACAGCCCTTGTTTTCATTTTAAGTTTCCTTTGATACACTGGACATTCCTCATCAAATACACTATGATGTGTATCAAAATGTAATCTTAATTTATCATTAGCATCTTTGCAATTAATGCATTTACCTCTGTTGGATTTACAATCCTTTGCCATATGGCTATCACCACACTTCAAGCACCTGTTACCATTATTACATGTGTCATTCCAATGGTCATATGAATAACATTTCACGCATCGAGAAATCCCGACATACTCCTTAACCTTACAACGCTGCCATCCAATTTTCAACTTTTTCTCTTCCATAACTCTTGCAAATGTTTGCGCACCAACTTCAATAACTAAAATGTAGTTTTTCTTTGGTTTCTTGTTGATTTTCACTTCAATCTCAGATTCAGGTTTGATTATCTCAGGGTTTTGATTTTGAATCGCTTTCATCAATTCCTCATCTCCCATTTCCTCACCCATAATAAATATTCTCAGGCGAGGCTTCTTTAGTTCAGGGATCTTCACAACATAGTTTTTACCCATTTTAGACTTGACCTCTTCATTTACTATCTGTATCTCATCCTTACTTTTGCAAGTAATGGCAATTCCTCCATTTCTAATCTTTCTTATATTTTCAATGCCTACCTTTAACTCAGAAGGGTTCAGTTTCTCCTTACATACTTTTTTCGTTGTTTCACTTGTCTGTGAAGATTTCCTTGGGTGCACAATTAAGCCTTCTTCCTTTTTCCCTTTTACTTTGTCTGAAAACAAATCTTTGTTCTCTTCACTCTGTTTTGCTTGAGAGGCAGTGTTATTCTTCAATAATTATTGCATCTTCTTGGTGACCATTACTTCCATATTTAACTTCATATTTTCCATTACTTCATTCATAATTCTCTTTATTAATGTATCAATCAAATGAACATATGGTCCATTGCATTCCTCACACATCCATTTTAATTGTTTATTTTTCTGAATAAGTTCCATTTCAGCTTCAGTTATTTTTGCACATTTAAAGTGAAACCATTTGTGGCACACTCCTTCACAACCAATTTCATCATTGCTGTCTGTTGTAAACTTTTTCTTGCACTTTCTACACTGTTCTATACTCCCCATATTGTATGTAGGTTATGTTGAGGTTATGCCTCCATAGTATGTCAGTGTCACTGTTCAATAATAGTTAAAACTTGCTTTCTGATTTTAAGGTATATTGCAAACAAGGCCCTACATGCCAATGTTAAGGAGATCCAACGAGTAACAAAAATTCAACGTTGCGCAGTCCGCCATGTTGGTGGCAACAAGTACGCAAGCTGAGCAAATAAATACGGCGTTTCGGAAATAAAAGTTAGAAAAAACCCTAAGTTAAATGTATTAATAAGAAAAAATCTGTAATAAAATATTGTTTTGATTATATCAATGCAATTTCTCCACAAAGTTCAGAGAACACATTTTTTTGTTTTAAACAGAATATTTAATGACTAATCTCTACTGTAAATTACTGTAAATAAACTCTTTTGGTTTTTATTTACATAAAAAATGGACTGGCACAATACCGTAGCTTCCATAATAGTATTTTATGGAAAGGAAGAGGCAATCTTTCAGTTATTACAAATTTTCTAGTAAGAATATCAGCTGGATTACACCAAGGATTAAGATGAAATTTTCGACAATAGTAAGAACAATTTCAATTTGCCTTTTAGTATAACACAGGATTCATTCAGTATAAAATTGAGAGAATGAAGATGTCATATGAATGGAAAATAAAAGATTATTACAAATATTAAAACCAATAACATTAATGTCAGTAGGTTTTTCTTCTGGAAAGGATTTAGGTACGGACATTTTATGAATATGTTCAATAGATTGGAAAAATTTGTTTTTATTTATTTTACTTCAAAAACAGTTAAAATGTGCGTAGCAATTTTATAAGAAACCTTACATGCATCTCATATATATTTACTTATTAAAGAATTGTTTACAATTTTTAGTATTTCGATTCGTACAACCGAATGCTGCACACGAATTAACCATTTCGTTTCGATTTAAATTAAACGCACATTACCACAAACAGAATTACCCTTATTTACATCACAGTTGCAATCAACATGGCGGATCGCGCAGTGTTCAATTTGCAGCGCTCTGAAGGACAGGAGGGTAGGACTAGTTCTATATTCCAAAGTCTTTGATTGCAAAGCAGCATCTCACACTTTAACTACTATTATATCATTCTAATTAGTAAAATACTAATGAAAAGTAATAAAATATACAGCTGCTCAATTACTACGACCATCCACGTAATCCACCGTCACGTGATGTTATCTTTACCCCAGAAAAAGTTGTTTCGTGTCTTTTATATCCATTAACTTTGTACTTTCATAATTTAACACTAATTTTAATTTAATTTTAGGAACTGAACACAATATTAGGGAACAATAACAAAAACTTGCGCATGAAATTTTAAAAAAATTCAAATACGTATGATAAAAGTGTTATTTGATGTCAACGTCAAAGGCAATATTTCCAGCTAAGCAACAACTCAGTCTATCCTCCCTCAAATGTGTTTCTTTTCCTTTGTATTATGTAAATGATTTCGAATTTCATATGATTACATTATTAGTGATATCATATGTTCAATAATATTAGATAATAATAGCAATCTCAAGAACAAATCGGAACTGCTATTGTTTATCTGCTAGCCGAAATATTTTAGGTCCACTTAAAATAGTCATAACAGTAAAAAATGGAAATAATCAGAAAGTGAATGATATAATCGGAAATTTCCTTCTTTTTGTGAGTCCACTGAAACCAATAATAGTTCATTTAGCATGAATATTAAAACTGGTTCATTATAAATAACTCTTTTACTTATCTACTAAAGAACACTCTTTTCTATATCCACGCATTATCTTTGAGGGATTAATTGAAATATTGCTGGTACTAATTTTGATTGAATGCTGTTATATATACAATTTTAAAGCTTTAGTATAGAAAATGTCAATCACTTTAAATTCGCTTAAACACAAATATCACATTAACGGAAGTTATTGTATTGTTTCCTCTGTATGTTGGGCTTTTCAATTTCTGGCTGGATGTTGGATGTAAGATACAAATCCTTTGTTTATTTTATAAAATTACTGCATGGTTGTTATTTCGCATAATTTTGTTTACTTCGTTTAATCGACTGATCTGGTGAACCCCCTCTTCTTTATTTATTTCCAGCGCTCAGGGCCTAGAGGCTTTCATTTTCATACAAATAACAAACAAGTTCACTCCATGCGCAATTACGAAGGAAAGAAAATTACGATTACAATGCCAATAATGGCCTTTTTTATCTTTTCTTTCAGTTCATTTAATTTACTATCGATCCCCTAATCGCCAGTTCTCGTATTGCAGGATCATCCTATCTCGAATAACTTTTTATCATGAGAGAAATGTATTCAAGTCGAATCTGATTCCTGTTTTCAGTGAAAAGTACGTGGCAAAACAAGCCCATGTGCTTTAAAGAGGAGCTGCTCTAGAAGCGCTCATTTGGCCAG
The DNA here is from genome assembly GCA_031308135.1 of Acheta domesticus. Classification (NCBI taxonomy): domain Eukaryota; kingdom Metazoa; phylum Arthropoda; class Insecta; order Orthoptera; family Gryllidae; genus Acheta; species Acheta domesticus. The sequence goes on from JAHLJT010009419.1 coordinate 127,674,628, forward strand.
AAATCTCCGTCGGCTCTGGAAACTGAAGGAGAATATTCGCGTCCTTCGCCCTCCCATTCCGGTTCTCAGCGAACTCCGCCTCCAACTCCACATCTCCCAACCCCGCAACTCCGCCTCCGATTCCACAAGTTCGGTAATCAAACGTTTGCCTGGAGATTTCTTCGATTACCGTTCGAAGCATTCTACTCGAGATGTTCGTTCACCAAACGCGCAATTCGTCTGAATTTTCCTTCCAGTTGTTATCGTGTATTATTTTCAATTTTGAAGTGCCTTTCTAGAAAGTTGTGAATAATTATCCTGAATCATACTCTTTTGATTATATTTTTAAATGTACAAAATACCTTCAGTACAGTTAGAAAAACAGTTTAACTTGCACAAAGACCACCAAGAATAAAAACTCATGGTATTTGCTCGTTGATAAAATATAATGTACTAGCTACAGGAAACACGGCGTTGTTCGGCTTATATTTATTACTGAAATAGCTAGCTGGCGAACATGGCGTTTCCCGCGTTATGCATAAATGTTCTTCCCACTAACACCAATAACATTCTTTGCGTGTTTAAGCAAAAATCATGTGTTGCAGTACAATCGAATTTACAATTTTGTATTGAAAATATATTTTAATCGGCTAATATCAACCTGAAGGGCGCTGCTTTGCTACGGTATTCATTTTCCCTATTTTTTTACAGAGCAACTCTTTCTATTCCCGTCTTGTTTGCCCACTTTTGTCTTTTCTAATGCATCCCACTTTTCGCCGTACCTCCTCTTTCTACCTCAAATTTTTCACCGTGAGTGATCAGTTGGGTTGGTGAGATGCCAAGAGATCTAAAGATATTAGGCATGGAATATTGCCAAAAGGTATCTTACTATTTTAGTGAGTAGTTTTATATAGGATTTTAATACAGTAGCGATGATTTACTAGGTTGTCTGGACATACCTTTAAAGTATCGAGTATAATGAAGGGAGAGTCATTGGATCTGTCGATTTCTTGAATACTTGCAGTGATGAAAATTTATGTAAATGGAGGTAGAGCGTGAGTAATTAGGAACTAAAAATGATGCCAATTAACTTTTTTGTAGGTGATACGCCTGTTCAGGGTAGCTTTCTTGTAGCATTGCATTTATAGTGTAAATTAGACGGCGATCGTTCGACACGAGAGCAAAGTGTCTCGAAAGTCATAAATATCTGCTTGAATTCAAGTCTGATAAGGATAATAACTGAGGAAATCAGGAGCATGCACAGTAAGGTTTAATCGTTCTGTGTTGGCAAGAAGTAGATTACCGGCGGGAGAATTGATTTTACTCCCCTATACGCTTCGTGTTCCGACTACAATTGTAAATTGGTTTAAAACGAAGGCTGAGTCAATATCACCTCACTTGTTTTGTCATACCCTCTGCGTTTTGTAAAGTATATTTGGGATTACATAGAATGTTCAGAAGCTCCCGTCACAAAAGAATACCCAAAATTCTTTTTTAAAATTATTTTAAGTCGCATCAACATATCTGTTATTAGCGAATTTCTGATGCGACTAAAATTCTGTGTTGACATTTATGAAGAATGGCAAATCCAGTTTTTTCAAAAAAAATGTCTTTAAAAAAATTGGGTTTAAAAATCACTTTCGGGCGCAAAATTCAAACCGGTCACTTTGACCCCGCAGACATCGGCGTTGCGACACGTCGCTTACAGCACGGGACATTTCCTCGTTTCTCCGCATAGCGCATAAACGGTGACAGTGTCGAGTAATAGTCTGCGAGAAAAAGCATTGCGTGGCTTATACAAGAATACGTTAATAGTATCAAATGTTCGTGTGTTCTATTCAATGAATGTTTTAAATGTACGTACAGAAGATCCGGTTTTGTTCAAATTGATAGCCACGAGACACGGCGACGTAAACATAAATGGTGAAAATGATCCAACATTTATGAAAGTTAATGAAACACGTGAAAAGCTCTTATTATTTTAGCACATATTCATATGAACTAATGTCTTATTATTAATTTGCCACATAAATTATAGTCTCCTGTAGATTATTCTAAGTACAGTGATATACTAAAAGGCATTTTGGAGATAAAATATTAGTTATTGAAAATATCGAGTTTATTGATTATCTCTGGGCGCAGAATTTGACTTGATCCTCCCGGCAGAAGTCTCCTTCCCCTACAATAGCCAGCGTTATACTTCTCGATAAATGACTGCTCGATTTATCTCCGCAATATAACCCACTCAAGAAGATAGCATCGTTCCTAAATAAAACTATCTGTCGGTACAGTAAAATATTCATGAACTTCCTTAATACTATCCGTCAAATTATTCTTACTTAAGTAAAATGAGGTACAGCAAAATGCACTTTTTGCTGCCACAAGGAATTCATTCCGAAATAACTGTTTTTGTAAAGCATGCTATACTGTTTTCTGTGAAACTTCCTATCCGCGACAAACGTCCTCGATGGGCAAAAGGAAACGATGGCTCCTGGGGAAAAGGAAATAGCAATAGTTCTCATAAAGATCTAGGAAATGCGTAAATACTTTGGTTATTTGCGTTTTCTGAATAGATCTAATACTATTTTAAACAATGTAACATGCCAAACATGGATTTATGAAATAAACGTAATTACGAATACGCCAATAACGCTAAGAAATGAAGTCAGAAAAGGGAAAGGGTTATATATTCTTAGAAAATTGAAATATTTGCTTCTTTTCATCTACAAGAGTTTCTACAAGAGTTTTAAAGTTGCATCAAGGTAAGTAAATTTACTGAAAATCAAGACTGTATCTGCACATATTTGTTATGAATCACAATTGTAGAAGACTATTCCTTTATTTCTGCTGTTTCATTCCATTGTAACAGCCCTACACACATTGCAAATTTTTAAAAACAAACTTGTGCTCTGCAAAAAGTGCTCTGTCGGCTACAACATTGTACTACTACAACCGGACTTTAAAAATGTTAAAAAATATTGAGAACGAAGTTAATGATTAATATTATTTTAATAGATCTAGATAATCTTCGATAATCTAGATATCAAGAAATTCGTTTTATTGAGGTTACATTATTGCAGTATGCAAAATTATATTTATTCTCTCATACTTCTTTGATTTTGCTTCAAAAACGTTTAATTTTTCACTAATGTTTAAATTTAAATCCAACACAAAATGATTCTCTTGTCCAAGCCTCGAATAAAACACTTCATCGCAGATAGCACGTTATTTTACGCTTTCGCACTCATTCCTGAAAATAGCAAAGAAACGTCGTAATTCAGCTTGCAAGTGAAGCTTTTAAGGCAAGATTTTCTCTCTGAATCTCTGTTTACGTGGCTGTCCGAAAACCCCCAAACGCAAAAGTGCTTCACGCGCGCCAACCTTGGCCGCTCTCGCGTCATGCGCTAAATGAGTAATGGCTGGCAGGGGCCGTTTGCCTCCACTCGGCGCAGTGGGAGAGAGAACCAGACGTTGTGGCATTAATTATAATCTTCATGTGACAAGATCGGAAATTGTAAAAAAAAATGCTTTTTTTGCTAATATAAATTTTGTTTTATAATTAAATATTCAATCTGGGTAGAACGAACGAAATTTATATAGCTTATTTTGTCTTTATTTATAAGTACTTTATACGCAAGTAATAAATTAGGAGATACGAATATATTTTGGAGAAAATGTACTTAAAACAGATGAAATACGAAAGTAAACTGTTAAGTATTGCGAAATCTTTTATCTTACAAGATGATGTAATTACGGTGTAAAATTTGCAATACAAGGCATTATTTTGGGTTTAGAAAAAATATTGAATTTGACAGCCAACTTGTAAAGCAGAGGATATGAATGGGTCAATATATCTGCGAATTTATGGGTACGTTACTTTTGATAAGCCTAGATAATATATTTTCGAGAGTGTGAAAAACCTTTTTTGGTACAACAAGTAGCATTTGGGACGTCACCTGCAAGGTTTTTCAAACATTAATGTATATTTTTAGAAAGGAAATATTGAAAATAATGCTTAATATAAATAAAATGCAATATGACCACTATTTAGTATTGCGAGCTCTGAGAAAAGAAGGGTCATGTAGATAAGTATTCGAAACCCGACTGCTCTAGCGAATGTTGCACGAGAAGATCCACAAATTGGACGCCCATCGATCCTCATTTCTCATCATCTTAATTTCCAAATGCAGTAATAAAAATCCAGCTCTTTCTGAGTAGCAAAATATTTCGCAGCTCTGCCTGGGAAGTCTTTGACATTTTCATATTGGATCGACTAGGGCAGTGCTTCATCAAAAGCTTGGTCCAAAACGGAAACATTTGGAGAGACCATCAATCTTCACTATCATAACTAAGAGGGTTCAGTATGTCCTAAGTGGTTGCACAAGCATAACTTTTTCAAGGAAAATTATAGTAAATGCTGTTTATATCATCGGCTTAAAAATATTATTGTAGGATTAAAATATTATTGTATTTTTTTAGATACCTGCAATTCTTTTCAGTCGTTTATCGATGAGTCAGTCACTTCCTGATTTTCTAGAACTAGAAACACCAACATTTTATGGATCCTAAATAGTTGCACAAAAGTTGACAAAATACACAAGAAAGAAAAAAACCCTCTTAAATAAGTATTTTTCAAAACAGACTGTGATGAGGGTTGGCTCGGACAGCCAAGTACGAGTTTTCTTCTCGAAAATATTTTCTGACGTGATTTCATATTTCCAAAAATTTCCGCCCCTTTTCTCGGTCCTCTGTCCCTCTGTGCGGTGTTCTACACCATCTCGCGGCAGCTTTGGAGGACTGCGCAAGAACAGACGGCGTCCGGCGCATACGGAGGCGGCGGCAGGGACGGAGGTAGGGGCGGGGGCGGCGACGGTCCGGCTGGCCGACGCGGCGGGACACGGCCGGCAGGGTCACGAGCGGAAAACTGCCTTTGTCCGGCGCGACCAAGACGGCGGCGGCGACAGCACTTGTTTTTGCTTCCCCTCCCCTCTTATTCGTCCCATTCCCTGCTGCCTTCCTTCGTACGCGAAACAATAGGCAAGTTCCGCGCGACGGCGGCAGGCGGCATGTGGACGTCGACGACGACGACGACGACGACGGCGGCGGCGGCGGCGGCGGCGGCGGCGGCGGCGGTGGCGGCGGCGGTGGCGGCGGCGGCGGCACCGCCCCCCGCGCAGTAGAACCGAATCAATTTAATTGGACGCCGGATCTCGTAGTGCTTAGGACTCGCTCCCGATCTTACACCCTCTCCCCTTCACGTTTCTTTCCCTCCTCCCCACTCTTTCACAGACGAAATCACCCTGCTCTTCGGTCTCCCTTCGAGATGCCCCTTCGGCTCCCAGACGCTCGTCCAGACTTTTCATTTCTTGCTGCTAGTCGGATATTAAATTGGGAGAGTTTGAGCAAGAACGAAGAGCGGACTTGCATGAAAGGGGAGCGAATATAACGGGTGGGTGGGGAGGTTTTAAATTCCCGCGGGAAGGATGAGGGGTCTTATCGAAGTCCATTGTGCTTTTTTTGTGATTAGTTTAAATTCCTGTTTTCTAGATATAGAATTGTCATACTTTTACAATTTTAACATTTAATGGTGCAAGTAAATAAGTTCTGTCGCATTGAAAAATTACAGGAAAATAATGATAATGCTAATAATGTACGAAAACTTTCACAGAAACTTCTTTCATTTAATGCAGGTAAGTGAAACTATTTCTTGACCATAACTGCAGGATATAGTTCATTACATCTTTTTAACGAAAATAATTTTTGGAATTACGTCACCTTAAATACGGAGTTGAAATGCATTTTTTTACAAGTGCTAAAAGCTAAAATAAATATTGAATACCTTGTTCAAAACTTCTACCTCCCTTAGCGAGACGAATTGTTCCCGTCAGTAGCAAAGATCCACTTCGAGCGGGGTGCTTTTGTTCGCAAATAAATAAAATATTTTATTTATGGCGCGACTGTGAAAAGAAGCACATAGCCCTCGCCAGATTTCTTCGGGCTCGCTCAGATTTACGGGACGAATCGGCTGCTGCGTGGATTTACGTCAGCTCGCTTCGCGCGTTTCGGCGCGACCCCCGTCGCTTTCCGAAGCGAGACTTCTCCGCGCACAGCAGCTCAGCAGCCGATTATCGCGCCGAGGGCAGCTGGCGGTTAGAACACACGAGGGGCGGTAACAGGGGATCCAGAACATATTTTTAAAGAGAGTCCGTCTTACGGAATTCAGATCTGGTGCACATACAAAAATGTCAATCAAAACGTTTAAGAATAACTTCATCTGCACTTTGGTTCATATCAAATGCTGCCTTACACCGAGACCTCAATATAGCAACAATACAAGAAAAAGATTCAAGAAATAAACTCAAAATATCACCAACATCTGGAAATGCATCCCAATCATCTAGCTCTAAACTACTTGACAACAGCCAAGAAATTTCTCGACTCGGCAGAAATTCCACTCTTCATCTTCCCCGCTGTTTTAATGATTAATATTTATTTAATCATGTTCTCTTACTTTGCGCTAACATGTTCATATATTCTTGATCCTACTAATGTAATAATCTTTCTGTTATAGTTTGGAAAAGGTTCTCAAGAAAAGTACCATTGGGTGACTTTCTTCATTTTTCATTTTGTTTGTGATTGTAATACACATTAATAGTATTTACTTATTATTTCAATTTTGAAATAGATTGCAAATAATCATTGAATAAAAAATAGAGTCCGTGTACGAACGATATTTATTACATAAAGTCTAATCCGACATATTAGGGAGTTTTAGCGCCTCGTATAAGGTAGCTACGTTATGCATAAACAGTCACCTAACGGACCTTGAAGTCGTAACGTCTTACCTTAGGCCTAAGATACGACTTTTATAAATAGTGCACGCCTCTAGGAGTCTTTACGGTCACCTTACAACTGCAACATGGCAGTCTAAAAACAGGAAAGGTTGCATTTTTCCGACTTTGATAAACAAATTCTCTTATGTGAGGCAGTTACAATTATCCCCTACCAACTCCACAACACTAGCAAAAATTAATGGAAAATATTAGAAACTACGCGAGAAAGAAACTGAAATCGTGTCTTCGGGTTAGGTTTTGTCTTATGCTCATAACGAACGCTGTTTTTAATATATTCTCCACATTCTCAAGAAAAGTCGATTCAAAATTCCAAACTGCATTCTCATCGCGGAGTGACACAAAATCGAAAACTCTAGACACAATGTAGATTTCTTATACTCTTGACTCATATCGTGATTTAAATGTCTCATCACTAGCCTACATTCACTGATATATTGTGCAACTTCTGTGATCAGCGCTGAAAATGCTTTTTTTGTCTCTCTTCTGAAGGTTTTTTATGACATCCGTATAAAGTCGTTAGTCACGTGATCAATAGACTTTAAGGATATCTCCTTATGCCTGGCACTAGAACTCCCTATATCTATATTAATATGTAAAGACACAAGAGCGTAGCGTCTCAGTTCAATAATCTCTTAATGCACTGGACCAAAAGCGATGAAACTTATGTGCTAGTTTCCTTTGAAGGTCAGGAGTGCAGTAGGCTATGATTTACAACCATAAACCTTAATATATTCACAAAATATTTTTCTTGACTTTTCGCATAGCATTACATTGCAGATTCAGGAGTGCATTAATGTGCAATAATTTGCCTGCGCGCCATCGGAGGATGATGGCTGAGATCTACAATTGAGTTCATCAATGCACTGAATTGCATACTGTAGGAATGGTGAAGACTGTTTGTTGATTTTACCATCAATTATCTAATTCGAAATGTTCATATTTAAGATTGATTCTAAGTGTTCTTCTTCACTATTTATTCCTTCTCTTAATAGTAAATTATTTATGCTGAATATGATCAAGAGGATAATTTTAATTCACATTTTTTAAGATGTGAGGTTGATTCGAACAGTAATAAAGTTATTGCTTCCTATGAGTTCAAAAAATTAATCCTAAGGCAAGTTCAATACTAACACATACAAACTACTCGTATTAGAAATGGTCTACGATAAGGAAGTATAATCGGTTTACCATACTATTGTTTTAAAATTAGTCATTGTTCTTACGAACAACAATAGTATAAAGTGCAACAGTATAATGGAAGTGTCAATTGTGTTGCGGCGTCAAAATATTCAACAAAGAAAGGTTGAAATGAGATTTATTTTGAACCATAGATTTGCTTATGACACTTTTGCTGCGTCGTTTTTCGCAACACGTCTACTTAGTCTTTTGTGGATATAAAGAGTGTTTCGTTTTTGCTGCTTTTTAATTGGAAGAAGTGATGTGATGGTTGTTTGGATTGGTCAGAAATTTTGTCAGCTCGTGTCTTTGTTGCGTCAGGTTGGTCTGTCTGTGCCTCTGGCTTAGGTGGGTGGTGGTGGAAGTTTGCGAATTTCTATTGGATGTTTCTTGCATCTATTGCGGTATGGATCTTGGAGAATGCGAAGATGGGGAGTGAGGAGATAGTTGTAGGTTGGATCGGCAATGAAGTTGTTGATTTGGTTTTGAGAGGAAAGATGGAGAAAATGAAGAATGTAGGGTATTTGATGCTGGGAGCGGATGTCGTTGTATCTGGTTAGCGGGGGGGGGTGAAAGATGAGGCGGATGATCCGGTTTTCCATGCGCGTGATTTTGTGGTGATTTTCAGTAGTTGTATTAAACCAGGTGGGGTGGGCATAGGCGATGGTAGGGCGGATATAGGTGAAATAGATGGTAAGTTTTTTTCTTGAAAGGAAGAGAGTGGTGGGTGAGGATGGGTTGAAGAAGATTTGTGATTCGGTAAGCTTTGGTAATGACATGTGTGATATGGTGAGTCCAGAGAAGACGGAAAGTAAAGTGAGTACCGAGATATTTTACTGTTGGTGACCAGTTGATAGAATTTTGAGAGATACGAAGAGGAGGAAAGAAAAGAAGGCGTGTCGTGAAAAGAGAAAAGAATAGCCTGACATTTAGAAGGGTTGATTTTGATAGCATTTTGTTAGGCCCAGATGTGGAGGGTGTTTAAACAGTTTTGAAGCTGGGTGAAAGAAGCGGAGAGAGATCTGAAAGTAGAGAGGAAAGCAAAGTCATCGGCATAGAGGAAAGCTTTGACACCGTGCGTGGAAGGGATATCATTTACATTGAGAGAGAAAAGAATTGGAGAAAGCACGGCACCCTGAGGGACGCCGGCGTGAATCTGGTAGGTTGGTGAAGTTTTGGATAAATGCCGAACAAAGAAGAATCTGTCTTGGAGATAATTTTGAAGAAGAGTATAGAGATGGGTTGGGATGTAAGGGTGAAGTTTCATAAGAAGAATGTTATGCGCAACGGTGTCATAGGCGCGAGAATTTCCTTTTTTGATCTTAGTTCTGTTGCTATAGTCATTGCGAGGTTGAGGGTTTGGAGAGCCGCTAGAGCGGCCCTCCCTGAAGCCGAATTGAACAGGACGAATGATGGGGTTTATGATTGGAAGAAGGCGAAGAATGATTTTTTCGAAAATTTTTCCAAGAATGGGAAGAAGGCTGATAGGGCGATAGTTAGAGGGTTGCCGATGATCTTTGCCGGGTTTGGGGATCATAACAACACGGGCGTTTTCCAAAGATTGGGGAAATAGGACAGTGAGAAACAAGAGTCGTAAATTTTGATAAGGTCTAAAGCGTTTTTTGGAAGATGTTTAAGTTGGGAAGGAAGAACTCCGTCGGGACTTGGAGCTTTATTGCTATTGATCGAAAGGATGACAGTTTTGATTTCCTGAGTGGATGTGGTGAAAGGTTTTTGAGAACTTAGGTGCGGGTGTACTGTTTTTAGATATTTTAAGAGAACTGAATCGGGGATGGGGAGATTTTGTGGTTGGAAGTGCACGGCCAGGGATTGGGAAAAAGTATTAGTGATGGTTTGTGGGTCGAAAGAGAGTGTGCTGTCAGGCATTTGGAGGGGTGAAATGAAAGTAGGGGGTGCTCTGATGGTACGAATAACTTTTTGTATTAGGTCGGGGCTGCCGTTGTCCATTATGTTGTCAAATTTCTGTCATTCGTGTCGTTGTAATAGGTTGTGAATTTGTCTCTGTAGTTGTTTTAGTCGTCTTTTGTCTTCGTCCCGTCTGTGTTTGGAGAACTGTCTTTGCGTCCGTCTTTTTAGTCAAATGATTGTCAGAATGTCATTTGGAAGAATGGGGTGTTTGTTTTTGGTGAAGGAGGATTGTTCTTTTATATGCATTTTTGATCTGTTGGGTTAGGTGGGTTACGGATTTATTAATGTCTTCAATGGTTGGAATGGTAGGGGGGGAGTGGATCTTTTTTGATAGATTGAGTGAAAAGGATTTCCAGTCTGTTTTGGGTGTAGGGGGTGGTTGTGGTGTGTAGAAGGGGGTAGTAGATGTTGTAGTGAAGAGGATTGGTAGATGGTCTGAATAGTTGAAAAGATCAAATTTTGGTATCGGGGCTGGAGACAGTGAGGTTCGCGGAGGGAAGAATGATATCCAGGATGTCGTTCGGTCTATCTTGAATGAAGTGAGTGGGCTCGGAGGGGCTTTTGATTATTATGGATTGATGGGAGTTAAGAAAGGTTTCATGTCTTGGTCAAGGTGCGTTGTAAGTCCGGCAGCCCCACTGGGGGGATTTCGAGTTGATATCTCCTGCTAAAATAAATGGGTATGGCAAATTTTGAATAATAGAGAGGTCGGAATCGGGGATAATTGTGTTCGGTTTGACGTAGGCTGAGATAATGATGATGGGAGTGGTGGGGGTTCCAATGATAATTGCAAAGCATTCAAGAGCAGAGGTGTTAGGGAGTTGATAGTTTGAGTGTGGGATGGAGTTTCTGCTAAGGATGGCCGTGCCTCCGTTATGGCTGAGACGGTCGTTTCGGTGAATGGTGTAATTTGGAAGAGAGAAAGGGATGTTTGGTTTGAGCCAGGTTTCCTGTAGGCAGAGGATCCCGAAGGAGTGGTCTTTTAGAAATTGGAAGAGAAGAGGTTTCTTAAGATTTATACCGCCGCGTGCGTTCCAAGAAGAGAGGGATTGAAAGCGTGGGGGAGGGGCCATTAGTTGGCGAGTTCAGCAATTTTCATGCCAGCGGAGAGGAGTTTGGTAAGAATATCTACAGGGCCTTTAAAGATTTCAATGATGGCTTTTATGCCTTGTAATATTTTGGGGAGGTTGGAGGATTTTAGTAAAGTAAGAAGTTCTTTCAGGTCACCAAGAGATGAAGAGTTTGCTTGAGATGAAGATGAAGGTGATGATTGGCTTTGTTGAGTCTGGTTTAATATAGCTGAGTATGATTGGGTTTGAGGTTGAGCAGAGAGTTGAGGGAAAGAGCTGGAGTTGAAAGTGAAGGTGGTGGAGGCGGCATTTGCTGCGTCTGCTGTTTTGGCTAATTGTTCTTCACGCATTTGGCTCGCATGGAGGATGTAGGGGCATGAGGGGTCATAGGCGGGGTGGTCTCCTAAGCAATTCAGACATTTGAAAGTGGGGGTAGTGGATTTTGCTTGGGGGCAGAGATCTGTTTGATGAGGGAGAGCACAGAAGGTCTGTCGTCTGCAGTAGGTCCTTGTATGAAAGAGTTTGAGGCAGTTTTTGCACTGGGGGATGTGACTAGTCTGTTTGCAGTCTTCAATCTTTATACTGTAACTACCAACATACTTCAGGGTCTGTTTGATTTGGGTGATGTCTTTCTTAGGAACTTCGATGATCATTAAGCCAAGGGGGATAAGTCTTCCGTTCTCACGTCTTTGCATTTCCGAGATATGGTAAGCTGTCAAGTTGAGGTCTTTGAAGTGGTCTCTAACTGTCTCTGTGGGGAAGTTTGGGGGTAAGCCTTTGAGGACAATTCTGTCCCGGATGTCTTCAGTAGCCCTATTGAAGCAGTAAGAGATTTGTGGAAAGTACAGTGCATTCAGGTCAGGGTCAGTCTGAATTTTTTGGGTCGGTCCTTGATTTGAGCGTGCGCTCGAACAGTCTTTGGGGTGATGATCAATTCAGTCCTGGTGCATTTTGCAGTTAATTGCTTATTGCAATAGTCACTCAGGTCTTTGGTCAAGTCGTTAACGCTGAACATTGCGTTCAAGTCGATCTTAAATTGACCAATTCTGGGTCGTGAGGCAGGCGGTGTGGTGGTTTGGCGTGTGGGAGGAGGCTGGTTTTGGAAATTTGCATTTGAGGTTGAAGAAGATGAGCCAGGATTTTGTTCAACAGCGTTTTCAGAAGGGGAGTCATTAGTTGTTAAGAGGCCAAAAGAGTTCTGCAGAGGGATTTCCTGGGGTGCATAAGGTGGCTGGATTCTGGCGGTTTTCTTAGGGAATTGATATTCTCCACCGGAAGTGTCGGTTTCATTAGGTGGGAGTCCTCGGGTGGGGAAGGAAGAGAGGTCCCTTTTAGAGGCGTTCCTCTCAAGGTCGCTAGCCGTTGGCAGTATACCCTCTGCGTCCATGGCTTCCTCGCTGGATCCGGACATCGTGGAGCGCGGCCGAAGCCGCTCCCCCTCTGTTTTGGCGCCTTCCTGGTTGGGTGGTTCCTTTACGGCAAGATGGCGCAGTGCTTCCAGGAACACCTCCCTCGGCACGGCTGAGAAGTCGAAGACCTTCTTCTGGTGATGCTTGTGGACACGGTTAGATGCCCACCGACAGCCGCTTTTCGTCCGTTGAGGACGAGGTTTCGGCCTCAGTTCGTCTCTGCGTAGCGGTTTCGAGGAGACTGTATCTCAACTCGGAAAATTAAGTACAACACGACGAGACTGAATCTCAACTCATGGAAAAGCGTAGCGATGTCGAGGAGACTGTATCTCAACTCGGTAGATACGTGAAAACACGAGGAGACTGAATCTCAACTCGAGAAAGTGCCAAGGTCACGAACCGGACGGCGGAGGACAGATGACGCGACTGCCGGACGGCGCAGTACAGGCGTACGCGGAGTCGGACGTCGCAGAACGGCTGTGTCTCGCACGGGTCCGCTCTCGGGAAAGTGCCAGGGAGAAGAAATACAGTCAACGCACACAAGTTTGGGTATTATGAGAGCCGTCCGAATGAACGAGAACAACATTCTACGCTTCTCCGCAATGAACGTTGCCCGCGTTACCTCCTCTTCTCGTAGTTCAGTAAGTTGCTATATTCAAATCTTCGGTGTACGCCGTAGAATCAGCAGTCCCTGAAACAAATGGATATGTCTATTAACTTCATTAATTAAATGTAAAAATATGAAGCATCACAGTACGGTTAGAGGACTGTCACCCATCTGTGAAACCGTGGTATCTAGAGTTGCTTAACTTCCATGATTTCCCGAAACTTACTTTCGCAATTCGGCTAACGACACCGTGTATTCGATAAAATGTCACTCGTTAATGAATATTAATCACTATCAAATTATATAAAATGTATTTCACGTTGTACATAGGTATGTTTCCTTCTCCGAATTTGAATGAAGTGAAATTTGTTTTGCAGTATTTTTTTATGCAAATGGACGACTAGCAAGAGGAAATACAGTTGACGTACGCACGTTCGGGTATTACCAGAGTAGTAACAGCGTATACACGACGAAGTTCTCTCACTACTTGCTGTGGTATATGTGACCTGCTCTGAAGCAATCTGTCCGCGAATATTAGTTTACTTTCTTACAAACAGGACTCCGCGTCGCCGCTTATCTGACTCACACGAATTCGCGGAGGCGACAAGGTTCGGCTTTGGCGAAGGTTATGAACATAATGTCAAGGTGTGTCGTAGCCTGTCAGTAAGTGCTAATGTTTCGAGATTTAATTTATCTGTGATGTAAGTGGTGCCATGTGCGTAGTAATATGTGGCAACAGCTCACTGAATGCCAGAGTCGCTTATACGCTGCTGGTACTGTAGAGCCGATCAAATGGACTGAGAAGGACTTTCCACGCCCCTGCCGCAATGAACGTTGTCCGCGCTGCCTCCGCTGCCGCTCCCGAGCTCGCCTTCCTTCTCCTTGCGAGTTGCGCGGCGAAGAGATTTAGACTGGGAAGTTGCCGCAACACAGAAACTTCTCGAAACTTGAGTTAAAACCTGGGGTAATCCATTTGTAGGTTTCGCAGGGCAACGAGGTAACTTGCTTACGATTTGCACGCCGCCAACTTCCCGATGCAGTTACAATGTTCGAATGTCAGGTGCTGGATTTGCGAGTTAGTTTTGTCGGGATTTCCTAATGCATCTTAAACCTCGCACAGCTAAATTTTCAATTCGCAAAGCAAAAAAGGTGAAACTTCCGAAGCAATTTTAAAGGGATTTGGGAGAGAAATTGCCGTGACTGGGGTTAATTGCACTAAATGTAGGATTTGTATAGAAGTTAAAAGCAAAAAGAATTCGCAAAAGGTAATTCAGTTCACTGTAATGCCCGTGAAAGTACAATTTATAATTTCCGTTAAATACGTATTTAACCGTGAAATCACGTAAATATAAAAGGAAGAGTTATTTTAAAGTTTTAAATCATCAGAAAATTTTACTGAAAAAGAAGACTCTCTAATATCTTCATTTTGTAATTATGTTATATTTTTCATTTTTTCCAAACAAGTAACATTTAGTACCTATCAGAATGCTTTGGTTTTACTTTCTGGCAGGTGCTTACGTATTATAGAGAAATTATTTCAATGCTGCGTGAAAAAACGGTGAACAGAAATAAACTTATCGTCTAGCCCTGGTAACGAAATGGATAAATTGTGTACCTATATGTAGTAAATTACTTCCTCCAACATGTGTTGTCAGAATCCATGTTTTGTAGATCCTTCACACCGAAAAATCGATTGACCGTATAAAGATTTCTGTTCTTTTGTCTATGATCAAACGCTAGCGTATAAAGGCGCAAGCAGGGTTTTCACCAAAATTGATATTCCCCAATCTATCAGACTGATGTCGCGACCCCTTGAATTTGAAATATATTTTAATTTTGGAGGGTATTTTACATGATGTCCATGGGACACACTCAAAATTATTAAAAAATTGATCAGAAGTTTTTGATTAAACATTACCCATGATTTGACGCATAAAGGCTGTCCGAATGTTCTTTTGCCTATGATCAAACGCTGGCATATGAAGGCGCAAGCAGTGTTTTCACCAAAATTGATATTCCTCAATCTATCTGACTGATGTCGCGGCCCCTTGAATTTGAAACATAATTTAATTTTGAGGTGATACTTTACACGATGCCTATGGGACACACTCAATATTATTAACAAATTGCTCAGAAATGTTATCGATGGAATCGTAAAGGAGGTTTTAAAGAACGGTGCAAAAACCTCCTCCCAGAAACTCCATTACATTTAGGAAACACTGACTATATAAGTGAGCATTTATATGCGAATGAAACAGATCAGAAATAGTAGTAATTCTCAACATATCACCATCACAGTCTCGCATTTTGTGCAATTCCGATGATAACGTTCAATAGTTTCGCGGCCATAGCTCTACAGCAAAGCGGTTTAGTAGAGCAGCACAGAATTACTAAATGTACGCGCAAAAGGAATCATCGCGAACAAACAAAACGACAAGTGCATCAATGCGCTCGCACTCCCTAAATTCAATTCAGCGCCGGCAGCCGGCGGCGGCGGCGGGCGCACACGTGGCAGCGCGCGCGAGCAGAGACAAAAGCGCCTCGCGCGGATTACCCTGTATCTCTCCTCGCCGGTAGGCAGCGCCACACACGCACAGGCGCCAACGCCAGTGGCGCCGCCGACGCCTCTCCCCTGCCAAAGCGCCTTACGCTCTATCGAAACGCCACGACGGCACTGTGCGGCACCGTACGTTCTCTTGACGGTACGGAGAAGCTGTTGCAGCAGCCACCGCGCGGCAGAGGTATATGCAGACTGGAAATGCGACATCGAAGTCGATGTTTTCAAAACATCGATCTTATAAGCATCGATGTATTAACACCGATGTTTTTAACATAGATGATTTTTAACATCGATGCTTTTTTAACATCGATGATTTGTCTGGTCCGATATTTTGTTTTTGAATGAAAAATTCCAATGATCACAATACTGTAAAAGTTAAAATGTGAAATAACTGATGGTAACACTTCATGTGTTGGAACCAAAGGAACGCTGTTTGTACTACTTTCATCTACCAAACTCTCTCGCCCGAGATGACCTCCATGTTCTTGAATTTCCCCTTTCTTCATATTCATTTCGCCAGTTGAGATGTGGGCAACAAACATGCTGTGGGCGTAGGGTTTGCCTCTTCTTCTCATACCTTTTAGGCGAAACATGAAAACTGTCAATTTTCACTGTTATCACTTAAATTTTCATGTACACGGATTTAATGTTATAGATTACTTATACAAGATAAAACATCGATGGTTTTTAGTCGATGTATTTTAATATCGATGTTTTAATTTTGAACATTGATGTTTGCTAGCAATGATTTGTTATCGATGTCGCATTACTAATGCAGACAAGAATGATGAGGAAGCGACAGAAGGATAAAGGAAGGGAAATGTACAAATGAGAAGGAAAAAAGAAAAAGAAGAGAGAGGATAAGGAAAATAACAAATGTGAGGAACGGAAAGAAATTAGTGATGCTACAGAATGGTACAGACTTTTCCTTATTAGTTTTCTATTTCCTTTGGTCTTGGCTAACTATTCGGACTTGCCGCATACTTTTACCAGCTCCCTCTATCATCGCCCAAAGTACATTTTTTGACATTTTCTTAATTTTTCGGTTAACTAATACTAGAACGAAATATTATTTTAAGAATATTAAAGAACAGTAAAACCTTGTTCTAAATGGCAATTTTCTTTGAAAAAAATTGCAGCCGTTTTTAAGAAAACGGCGTTTAAGCGCCACTGTATATTCGAAATTTGAAGCTTTTTTTCACAGAAGAGTTTTCAAAAATCTTCATTTGAATTAATTTAAAGTACTTTAACTCACAAATACAATAGTGTTCACAAGATTGGTTTGAGAAGATTTGGAAATGTCCCGGGAGCTTCATGTAAAGTATCCCTAAATTTTGATGAAAGTTTTCACTATCGCGGCACCTGGAGTGGAACCAGATCGGCCGGGAAACATCCATTTTGGAAGAAATCGTACGTATGGGCGAACGGACAGATGGACGGACGGACGTTTTGAAAAAAAAAAACACTTTTGCGGAATCAGGGGACCCCAAAACGTGCATTTCCGATAAAAAGTTCGAAATCAATTTTCCGCAGCATTACATAACTTTCCCTATACTACGTATATACGTACGTATACGGGAAAGTAACAAATATCAAAGATCAGCAGCAGCACAAAAAGAGAATAGGCTGGAGAAAGGAAGTAAAAATACGACGAGAAAAAAAACTTGTTACAAAAACTGGTGGGTAGAGCAGAGCTGGATTTGGAATCGAAATGTAAAAATAAACGAAAAGGGGAGAGAAAAAGTTAACGAGGAAAATGACCAAGAAACAGGACATTACTTTCGTTAACACTCCTTAGTTATCACAAATTCCTCGTGACAATGAGCAGAGTAGTAAACGAGTGTGGGGAAAGTGTGAAAAAAGCGATACTGAGTAGTCAGTCTAAGAATTATTTGCGAAACGCAGTGGCAGAAATGAAAGAGTAACCCCCCCCCAGGGGGGCAGTTGAGCTTCAACCACCGCGGGTATTTCACCTCTGTACCCAGTGCCGCCGACCCACCACTTCGGCGAGGGTGGGCGCTTCAGAGCCTCTTCGGCATGCGCGGCTTGTTGCTGCCCTTCTTCTAAGCAGCCGCACCTCGCCCCGTGTCTCGGGGCCCAAGTCCGGCAGCCACCCAAGGGCCCCCCTCTCCATCTCACACCATCCCCTTCCGCCACGCCTCTTGGAGGCCACCCACCACTGCGAAGTCGAGGGGGCGGTTGCCTATATATTGTCGGGAACCATCGCGCCCAAAAAGATTTCGCTACTTAGAGTTCACAAGACAGACACGGCAGTCAGATCCGTTCTTCAGTCATGTGACACTGGGATGAACTTCACGCGGTCATTCGCGTAGTGACGGACTTGTGCTACGCCGGCAGTCGGCACTTGTGCCCTGCCACTCATCAGCATGAGGCAAAGCCTCTAACGGCATCATTTCATCAAGGGCTACAGGCTGCCCATCTTTAAAGTTTTCATTCGCACGTGCGCGGGGCGACATTTGGAAACCAGACCATGGCGGCATACATGCCTGGTCATCGTGGCCGGAATGTAAAATTCACTTGGCTAGTGCAGAGCACATCATCACCGCATCACGGCACAGCTAGACTCCAGCCCCGGCAGCGAACGGGTCGAAAGCAGCGCCTCCGCAACGCAGGTACCTGTTCTTGTCTCCAGGGTGCCGAGCTATTCAAAGACTATCAGCTCATATATCACAGTCGAGTGGATTATAATGGTTCAGTCATTGTTTTGATTACCATTTGTCATTTCATTAATTTTAAGATTTAGATTTAAGATTTCATTAATAATTTACTGCTCGGGTCCGGCATACATTTTGTACATAGTAGAATAGTTTAAAATGGTTTATATCTTTTATTTCATAGATTATAAGTTTTTTATATTTCAAGAGGCATTAACACTATAACTTCAGTTCAGTTAATTAAATTAATAATTACCTTCAGTTTGCGTTTTTTATCTTTCGGACGACCCATCATTTCCTCTTTCGAGGTGGTCCTCCGTCCCCCCTTATTTTAGTAGCCCTCTGGCTACAGCCACCTGAGCTACCGGAGGCCGATATGTGTGTGTGCTGTGTGTCAACATAGCCAGCAGTCTAGTCCTGCTGTTGGCTCATCATCGTGCGTGGCGCCGTGTGAGAGGTGGATATCAGGTGAGTACCGCATCGGCACGCGCTCACAGGGCACAGATGCGCGTTGCGCACACAGACGGAATGGTGAATAAGTCGATGTACATATAAATGCGAGCACGCGAGAAATCTGAGGTTTAAAAGTGTGTCAGCAAATGAACCACGACACGGAAAGGGAATATTGCATGTTAGTAGAGGACACGCTGACTTACTTGGCGGTAGCCCAAAGTTGGATTCGGCTCCTAGAAATAGAAATGAACCAAATGCGAGGGTGAAAAGAAAACTCAAAATGCCTAAGAAAAATCAATTAACAAACATCCGTCAACTACCAGCGCAGAATATGGCAACAGGAGTGTTCAATCTCGCGAATAATCACGAGGAAATTCGCTAGCAGGGAGCGGCCTCAAATTGTCTTTCACCCGCGCGGCCAACATTCTTCGGCTGCCCCACCTTCAAAGTTTCTCACGGCACTAGCAAGTCTATACAAAAATATAAGAAATGAAACACAGATGTTCAGGCAACAAAACGATTCTCGTTGAGCCCTCTTGGCCACGTGCGCCGAAACGCCGCGTACCGCGCATTGTCCGGGAAGGGGCGACAGGTCATTAGCTAGGGCTTGGCCTCCGCCGACGCGCGGGGCCGCTTCCTCAAGCCATTAGCCGTTTACCTGCTTTACTCAGCCTTCGGCGGCCAGATGTGTTTACAAACATTCATAAATATTGCTACGTGCCTCCCGCACCAATATTGGCGTTAGTATTCGCCGACCACAAACGCATCTGCAAGGCATCCGCGCCCGCGCCCGCCTTACCGCCCCCATCTCTCAGCCGGCTCCGCGGTTCCCGTGAGAAAATACCAAACCTTGCTAATGGGATGCAGCCATCGCGGGCACCGCCAGTGCCGCGCCAAAGTCACGTGACACACTTCAGAAAATAATAACAAATAGCGAGCATCTCTCGCGGCACACTGCGTCTCACTGCATGTCATAGGCTAGCTGCAAATGTCACGTGACTCCTCCCCCTCTGCACTCGGAAACACACGTTCAAATAAATACGGCAACTTCACTCCCACGCGCCACTACTAAGTCACTCTCTGTCAAAGCTACTACTATGTCAAACTACTACTCAACTCTCTTCAGTCATTACTACTCACTACTCAGTCTCTACAGTCACTCTTAGTCAAACTTCAAGCGGCAACTTCAGTCGCTTCTACGCTGCTACTGAAAACTATTCAGTCATCTCTTCAGTCGACTTCCAACAGTCATTACTACTCAGTCGCTTCAGTCAACTTCTACGAGACAAACGACTACCATTGACACATTTGTCAATACAACGCACGAGTGTCAATGCTCGCTCTACTCGTCAGACAGCCTGCGAACGAGTCAGCTGTCCTTGCTCTGCCTATCAAGGCTCCGGCAATAAATCAGCGCGGCCAGCAGGCCGCGTTCTACATTCGGGCCACCCTTGAATCGGCCTTTACCTGGCCAAGTCAACAGTACGGGCCGCTCCAGCAGTCGAGTACGCGCCCATGGTGACATCCAGCCTACCAGCCGTATCATCCGCAGCCCATTTCAACCGACGGCACACACACTCAGCCGTCTGACCTGGGTTGGTGTTTGCTGTACTTTCATCAATCTGTAAGTGTAAACTTCAAGAAAGAAGAAACTTAAACTACATACATTCATTGGTCCTCCGGCTTACTGCCTAACTACTTACTTGTAAAACTAACCAATATTTCAAGAATTAAATTAAATTCATTCACAAGTGCATTGCCTTTCATTTGCCTCTAGAAACAATCCCCTGAAACCTGATCTGAGCCTGTATGTAGTCGCTTTACAGCACGGACCTCACACCGCGCTGCATCCACTACAAAGAGACATATTTTGGCAATGGCGCCTAGACGCCTACACTTCCGACAACGTTTCTGCGACCTGAGGATAGAATTATTGTGTATATAACTGAAGACAAGCTGGCTTGGCGGCGATGTGGAGGAGTGTGGCAGGAGGTAGTATCGCCGTGCTCGGTGTGGCGGGTGTGGTAGTGTGATGCAGGCTCTATGCTAATGCAATCTCTGTAAACACGGGCGCGCCGGCCTGTTCGCCGGCGTCTTGCGGTGCGGCTTGAGGCGGGCTTAACAAAATGAATGGGCACTACTGGGCGCCCATCCCGCCGCGACCCGCCCACTGTTTCCCACCCTACTTTCACCTACATCTGCATTTCTTAGGACGCGAAGCGGTGCGGTGGAGATCAAAATCACCTATAGGCAGGGCCGGATTAACCAATAGGCACGTTAGACACAGAGCCTAGGGCCTACGAACATGACAGGCCGACGATGGGACATCCTAGTAATATTTTTACAAGTTTATTTTAGAACTAAAAATAAAAAAAAATCACAAATATACAAAAATTTACATTTTTGTTACAAAAAATTAGTTTTTAAATTACAACTTTAATGTAGGTGTGTAAAAGGGAGCGAAAAAAATTAAAAATAAAAAAAGTATAAATCTTTTAGTCACATATGATATAATTTCAAATGAATTGTGTTATCTGTACTCGTCTAATTTTTTTTAATTCCAAAAACTGCTAATAATTAACTTAATATGGTATTATAATTTTTCCTGAGGTCCACGAAAAGATTTGTGCCTAGGGCCTACGTCAAGCTTAATCCAGCCTTTGTAAGGTACGACGGTAAAGGTACAGGAAATGCAATGGTCAAGCTAATCAGCCTTTGTAAAGGTGCGACGGTAAAGGTACAGGAACGCAATGGTGCGCCGTGGCCACGTGTACGAAGGTACATTATTTAACTGGAATTATTCAATTATCTTGTAATATATTTTGCATTAGTATCAATTTTTCACTAAAAATTAATGATTTTCGAGCAAA
Organism: Acheta domesticus; assembly: GCA_031308135.1. Lineage (NCBI taxonomy): Eukaryota > Metazoa > Arthropoda > Insecta > Orthoptera > Gryllidae > Acheta > Acheta domesticus. Next base: position 127,696,210 of record JAHLJT010009419.1, read on the forward strand.
GTATGAACTATACAAACAAGACTTACCAATTGTATATAATCAACCAAGTCTGTTATTTGTGTTATCAGCCGTCTGTCGTTCAATACTTTTCGCACTACCACACTTATAAGAAAAATAATATAAGAAAGAAAATATATTTGCTTTTAAAATGTAAAGTGCAACGCCATCTTCCATTAGATACTTCTTTGATGCATCAGAAGCGACAATCTTTCATTTCGATTCTATTGTTGCGTGAAGTAGTTTTGTCTCTACACACATTTACACAGGTGTACAAATAAATTCCAGATTTTAAGATGGAGGGTATTCCAGACGATGTTTCAGAATTTGCAATGGTGCATTTTCAACTTGTTACCCGTGGAAAAAAGATGAAGTATAAAAAAGAATACCAATATTTTAACGTTGGCGACAATGTAAGAATTTTGACAAAGTAAATGAAACAGTTATGCTGGCGTTCACCAAAGAAAGATCTGAGACGTACTCTCCCACATCAATGTGGACAAAATTGTCAATGTTGATTCTATTTTACTTGTTAATGAAAATGGGATCAATTCCACTTTTTCAGTTTTTTCGTTTCGAAACTTGATTTAGTAAGTGACATCTGAATTCACTTTACAGATTCCGAAATGAATGCAAGCCCAAAATGGTAGCGATTTTCTCTCGATGAAAGAACTTGAAGGTTTGGGAGTCCTCGTCAGTAGCAGAAATATAGATTGAGCAAAATTGGTATTGGTATCGAAAAGTATTCAAATCTCTTAACAGTTATTAAGCAGGTAGGACTGCCGTGGTTACATCAACGTTAATAGATTCCAGTAAGTCGCCGTCGGCATTTTCGTTCTGTTATGAATGGCTATACATTAGCAATAATAATAATTGTTCATTCAGTTTTCAGATTTACTAAATTAGAACATTTAAGTTAAAAATAAGAATAATTTAATTGAAGTCTTGAACATTACTTTTGTATGTGTTGTTTGTTTGGTTTGTGTACGTTCCTTGCGTTGTTTGTCATTTGTTTTTAATTTATGTTTAATAAATAGTTTGAAGATCATTTCCTATTGCGTTCCTTATAGGCCGTTCCTTATAGGCCGGCGGTATTAAGATTAACATTTTATTCCTCAGTTGTTTGTTATGCCAATATATTTACAGGACAGGATTACGAAAAACTAGTGATGCCACAGAATGGCACAGACTTTCCCGTATTAGTTTTCTGTTTATTTTGGTCTCGGCTAGCTATTCGGACTTGCCAATGCTCTTGACAGCTGCCATCTCTCACCGCCCAAACTATTTTTTTTGACATTTTATTAATTTTTCGGCTTCCCAATAGTAGAACAAAATATATATTTTAAGAACATTAAACCAATTAAACCAGTTAAACCATTAAAACAGTTAAACCATGCCCTAAATGGCAATTTTCTTTCAAAATTTTGGAGCCGTTTTCAAGGAAATGGCGTTTAGCGCTACTGTAAATGCGAAATTTGAAGCTTGTTTTTACAGAAAGTTTTTGAGTTTTCGAAAAACTTCATTTAAAGTCATTTGAAGCACTTACACTCACAAATTAAGTAGTGTTTACAAACTGCTGGAAATGTGCATTTTAATCGTATGAGAGAACTTTAAAAAATTACATTTTTGTAATTTAAAAACAAAACAAACATATTCTCCAAAATTGACCATATTAAAGAGTGCAATTAGCACTATTCGTTCGAAAAGTTTGAACAAAACATTTGAAACCATTTTTCAGAAAATGGCGTTTGAGCGTCTCTGAAAATGCGCAATTTTGAGCTAGTTTTCACAGAAAACTATTCAATTTTCTAGAAACGTTATGTGACATCATTTTAAGCACATGTACTCATTAATATAATAACGTGAACAAATCGCCGCTAATGTAAATATTAACGACGTGAGAGACAAGTAAAAAAACTACATATTTGCAATTTTTGAAAAAACAAAAGAATAGAAGAATATTGCGTTAATGTCATCTAACACAGCACATTTAACACTATCTCTACAAAAAGTTTTAAAGAAAAAATTTGGGGCCATTTTTGATAAAATCTGCTATTTGTAATTTTTTTAAAATTTCAAATATTGCGTGCAATATTGCGCAAAAATGACTAAAATTTTCAAAAAAATGTACATGACCTTAATGAAATAACTCACTTTGGACAACAAGTTTTAGTTGAAGGAAAAATCGGTATCTTCAATTTTGTAGTTCTAGGAAGACACCGAAAACATTTCAAACCTTGGCAATTTTCGGAAAATCAGAGTTAACCGTGAAAATTGGAGCCTTAATAAGTGTAAATTACTCTGTTATTACAAGAAATTTACATAAAAATTTTGAGCCGTTTTTGAGAAAATTTTGAAGATGTCCGGGGGGCTTTATGTAAAGTAATCTCAAATTTTGAAGATAGTTTTTCAAAATCGAGGCGCCTTGAGTGGGCGCAGATCGACCGGGGAATATCGAGTTTGGAAGAAATCGCACATATGGTTTACACGCTAGTGTTGTTCGCGGGCGGGCGGGCGGGCGGGCGGGCGGGCCGGCGGGCGGGCGGGCGGGCGGACGGACGGACGGACGGACGGACGGACGGACGGACGGACGGACGGACGGACGGACGGACGGACGGACGGACGGACGGACGGACGGACGGACGGACGGACGGACGGACGGACGGACGGACGGACGGACGGACGGACGGACGGACGGACGGACGGACGGACGGACGGACGGACGGACGGACGGACGGACGGACGGACGGACGGACGGACGGACGGACGGACGGACGGACGGACGGACGGACGGACGGACGGACGGACGGACGGACGGACGGACGGACGGACGGACGGACGGACGGACGGACGGACGGACGGACGGACGGACGGACGGACGGACGGACGGACGGACGGACGGACGGACGGACGGACGGACGGACGGACGGACGGACGGACGGACGGACGGACGGACGGACGGACGGACGGACGGACGGACGGACGGACGGACGGACGGACGGACGGACGGACGGACGGACGGACGGACGGACGGACGGACGGACGGACGGACGGACGGACGGACGGACGGACGGACGGACGGACGGACGGACGGACGGACGGACGGACGGACGGACGGACGGACGGACGGACGGACGGACGGACGGACGGACGGACGGACGGACGGACGGACGGACGGACGGACGGACGGACGGACGGACGGACGGACGAACATGCAGACAGATATATATATATATACAGACAGATAGACGGACGGACGGTTTTGAAAAGACCCACTTTTTCGGGATCTGGGAACCCAAAACGTGTATTTCCGTTGAAATCTCGAAATCGATTTTCCGCAGCATTACATAACTTTCCCTCTACTAAATATATTACTCTATATATTACTCTACTATATATGTACGTATACAGGAAAATAATAAATAATGTACCTTCCCTTAAATGTGGCTGATCTTCAGTTCAGCAAAGACTAAAGGAAAATAATCAACAATCTTCCACTGTTTTTCCAGTATTAGCAATCTTGACACTTTTGAATGAATACAATAAAACACATTTATAATATCCAACAAATACAAGTATTAATTCACATTAGTTACACAACCTTAAATAATCTTACTATTGCAACAAAAAAATAGCCAGCATGACTCGATGTCAAAACAGTTTTATTTAACTGGAGAAGGCCGACCTCGATTGTAGAGACCTCGTGTTCAAAACGGTCTCAGCTCCAAATGTCGCGTGTTCGAACCCCGCACCGGCCATTGAGGTTTTCTTCCGTGTTGTAGGACGAGTGCTTCTAAGACCTTAACTCACAAACTCGGATCAAAAATAAATCAATTTATATAATTTACAGGTTGCTATAATGGATTTTCATGAGATGAATTAAAAATGTATTTGTTCTCAACTCACAATTAAATTTCAAGTGGAGTGCTTCACAAATTATTTCCATTGAGTTGAAAATTTTTTTACGAATCTAGAAAGCGTCATTAAACATAAAACCATTGTTTTCCGAATAACATATGTATTACTGAATAATTAATTCGATATCGTATTCATCTGCATGTACCTTAATTTCACACAAATCAAAATACGAATACTACCCTTCACCTGCATTTATAGTCACTACCATGTAAGTCTCCTCACGATATCTCTGGAACTTGAAAAGAAAATGTGCACTACTTTTTTGTTCTCCTTGTAGCAGTAAAAAACTTTTCCGTGGCTTATTGAGAAGTACAGTACTCATTGTTTACACTTTAAAATCAATGTCAGTCTTACTATTTACTCGAGCAAAAGGAAAACAAAAAGGTTTAAAAAATTAAGATCGAAAAAATGATTTGAGCATTCTATTTCTCTCCCATTGAATCTAAAAGGCAAGTTAATTTAGAACCAAAATCTGTTTCAGTAAGCGAAAAAAGCTCTTCAGAATAAAACAATGTAGGTAATTCTAGATAAATATGACCTCGTTTCACAAGAAAAAAATACAAACATTGCATAGTGGTCTTAAACAAACACCATGGCTCTCCAAACCTCAAGTAACCAACCGAAGGTCTCTAAAACAATTTAAACTGCAATAAAACTATAAAATAAGACAAAAGCTGATCGGAAGATACTTCAGGCAAGGCAATTAAGTATTAGTAGTACATTTGTAAATGTTAAATAGTAAATAGTAAAACGCTTCTTTAATTCGCAATTGTCAGAAAACGTTTTCCAAACACTTAACGTAAGAGTCAACTTTGAAATATTCAGAAGCTAAAACTAGTTTCCTTACTCGTACCTCCAAGGTAAAACTTAAACATTTGAATGTTGATGTCACTTCGAAACTGCTTAAAAGTTATTTTTTTGAACCTGAACAACTTTCATTTCGATTAATTCGAAATTCACTCAATAACTTTATTTAAACGCATGAGGATCATATAAAAATGCAAATTAAACCACGAACTGTATTCCGTGAAAATGCTAACTTCCAAACAATGACATAAAGGTTTAAAATGACGCTTGTTTTCCCGTGATAAATGTATTAAATTCAATTTTCACCCAATACATTAGAAAATCCCTAGCTGTCTTATGAGGTATTGAGTTCTGACTGCCGGGAAAGACAAATGTTGAAAATAATTGAAAACCTATCTTAAAGTGAGAAAGTCTGTTGCACCATCAATCAGCGTTTAGGGGATTAAGTTTTGCGTCCTAAAAAGATCAATCGGCTGCTCAAAACTATTGACAGTAAATTGCTTGAAAAAATCTTGGTTCTTACGCTCTAAAGACATTCTTCACAATTTATTCAATATTAAAGTGAACTTTCTCAAAAAAATTGTGTCTTCTCTCGAAAGTAAATATTACCATAGTGATACATATAAAAAACTTACTATTTTGTGAAATTACTTATCTGCCAAAGACCGCCTTCTTCAATTTGAAAATCACAGCCTGAATTCATATCACTTCTTGGCACATGACATCACTTCAGTAACTTCCATAACAGAATGGTTCATTTTGAGGCGAAGTGCGAGACTAACGCTATCTGCCGACAAGCATCTAAACCAGAAAGAGATAAGAAAGGGAATTGGAGGTATTTCAATGACGGCGGGCGCTTAAGTTGCAAATTCTTCTCAAGAATTTATTAATGGCAGGTGAATACGAAAACGAATTATTGAGTAATAAAACGCTAGAATAAAATCAATTATTTCACATTATATTAACGATATCAATCGTCAATAGTCATTCATTATTTGATGAACTATTTCGTATAATAGTGTTTTTCCATTTTTGCACAATATTATTAAATAACGTAATAATTATTTTGTTGATTATGAATTACGTTTAGGTACGTAATTGTTTAACACACCAAAAGAAGAATATCAAACATTTTAAGAGAAAATAATTCGTTGAAAAATAATTTACATATTTGCGATTCACCATTAATATAATATATTAGTAATAATTTCAGTAAATCAAGATGTATTAGTAGATCAAGATGTAGTTGTAAAATTATAATAACTACCTTAAAATGTTAGGGAATATTTGTACGGCAAGAAATAAAAACAACCACACAGTCCCAATATGGGGGAAACTGTTTAAAATAAATTTCCCTACTTGATACCGGCTGCAGTGAATCACTGACATCTATTGCATAAACATCCGTTGATGGGAATGTCATAGGGTTGGATCCCTCGCAGTGGCTGAGCTGGCAGTGGTTTAACGGCAGAGCTGTGTCTAATTTAACCACTGCTTGGCGGAGTCTTCTAGGGGTTTTGATTCCCGTGGGGTATGCGACCAATACCAGGCGAACGACCTTAACAAACGGGCCGCAGGCTGCTTTCCTGCTTCATTTGCCTTGCCCTATCTTCTCCCATTACAAATACATTTACACTTACATGAACTACACTAACACACATGTCAGGAGAACAGTTCGCAGTTTAGTGTTGAGTGATTCCTCCCCCCCCCCCAATGGGAGCAAATACTTCCCCCCACTTGGGGAGAAAATGCCCGAAGCTGGCGTGTCAGTCGGCGCCGGATTGCCCCATCCAGCGGGGGAATACAGCTGGATATAACATCACTGTCGGGTCTAATGTCACTGTCAGCTGGCGGGCCCTGAATCAATACTTATCTTCTACCATCTCAATTCCTACACTCTTAACGAACAGTAGATTATAATGTCATACGGGGACAAGATATTAATTGTTTAATTGATTGAGGTTTCCGGGCACGTCAAGTGCATTGTCATTAGTGCTGTAACTCTCAAGGATCCCGGGGCTGGAGGTAAACTTTCCCTACTGGATAGACCTACACATCAACTTGCAGGGGATTTCCCCTCCAAATGTCTCTCCCCGGAGGGACATTGCCCCATCCGGGACGAGCTCGCAACTGATCACCCTACATGTGGTAGTATAGTGCGTGTTAGTGTGTGTATAAGTAAGGGGTGAGAATACAGGACAAACAAGAGAAAGGAAAGATATCCCGCGGTCCGTGGACAGTTTATTAGGATACTGCTCCGCCATTCGCCTGGTGTTGACAGGTGAAACCACAGAAAACTATGATCAAAACAGCCGGGCGCTAGAATTGTCATCCAGACAGCGACTGGGTTTGACGTACGTAGCTAGGTCTAAAACAGTGGTGTCAGAGGTCCTACTGGTGGCAGTGGCACGTCTCGCGGCACCGTGCCATGTCACGAGCTTCTCTGCGCCGCTAGCGTCGGGAGAGGAAACTATTAGTAACCCTGCCGTTTTACAATAGTGATGGCGTTGTCTCTTGCGGCGGGGTTATGAACTGCGTGAGAGGCAATTTCGTCGTGGCACTCGTGCCACGGACTCCCGCTCGTGGCATCGACCTTGACAACACTGGTCTAAAAGGAATGCAACTTATAATTACTTTGTCCGTATTTGGCGCCTTCACAGCAGCCCGAATTACTAAGTCAACGTCCTAACCACCGCATGCACCAGCAGCAGCGCAACCCTCCCCCTAGCCCCTGGCGCCAGGGCGCCGCGTAGGGCACCCAGGGTAAGTGCGCCCTCGTTAGGAGCCCGGCTCCTCTAACGAGCTTTCCGCGCTAAATCAATAAGTAACGCCCTCGCCCTCGCCCTCGCCCGTTCCGCAATATTCAAATGCGTCCCGACCGCGATCGCCGCCAGCGCCTCCGCCTACGCCGCCGCCGCCACCTCGCCGCAATCCGCGTGCGCTAACGACGCGTTGGCCCGCGGCGCCCGCGCTGGCGTCTGCTGCGACTGGGGCGAGGAGGCGGTGGTGCAAGAGGTGTTGAAGCTGGTTGCTGTTAGTGGTGGTGATCGTGATGATTGGTGATGTCTGTGGTGATCATTATGGTAGTGGTGGTGATGGTGAATGTGGGTAGTTATGGAAAATATTCTAATGGTGTTAAATGTGTTTGATAGATTGTTACGGATTCCGGGCGCTTCAACTACTGAGATCACTAATCCCGTAAGTGTAGACCATGCTTTTTCGTCGAGATGTGGCGGTAATCTTCCCCACCACATGGTGAGATCCGGCGCCGACCTACCGTTGACTAGTGGGATTTTCCCCAACCAGGTATCTCTCCCCCCAGCGGGGCACCGCACCAGTCGGGACAAGCTCCAAGACCCTGACCGGTCTCCCGGCATGTGTGTGTAAGGGGCGAGGATAGGACAAGTATCCTCGCCCTTTAAAGGAAGTAAAGATCGCGTGGCCCGTCTGTTAGGGTACTGCTCCTGCGTTCGTCTGTTGTTGATCGGAAAAAACACTGAAAACTACTGATCGAAGCAGCCGGGCGCTTGAATTCTCCTTCACACAGCAACCGAATTTGACATTGTTGACAAGCTAGTGTTCCGCCGTCGGGACTCGATCCAGTAACATCACTATGGTGTTGATGGTAATAGTGATTATCGGTAATGTGGGAAAATGATAATGGTGTTAAATGTGATTGAGGGGCTGAGTAGTTACGTAGTGGCGAGTGATGTGAAGGTGTGATGGTAACGGTACTTAATGACGGTAATAGTGGAAAAGCTGTAGGCTTCGTGAGTCTGCTGACCACAAACCAAGGAACACGCATATATGTCTAGTGTAAAGGTTAGTATATGTCCACTTGAAGGACATTGTGGGTGCCCGTGGGTGCCAAAATCGACGTCTCTTGATGCTGGAAAAGCTCCAGGAAGAAAAATGTAGGAATGCTCTAGTGGTGATGGAAATGCTCTAGTGGTAATGTAGGCGATGGTGTTGATACTGTCGATCTGAGAGTGACGGTGTCAATCGTGGTGGTAATGGTGATTGTTCTAACAATGTCAGTGCCACTGGGCATGTAAGTTGAGCGATAATTTTGGTCGGCAGTAGCGTGTGATCGTTGTAAAAGAAGGGGAGGGAGCATGATGGAAGGGTTGGGTAGATGGTTCTGCAGCTTTAGGTGGCAGTAATGGCTTGTGGGTCCTGGTTTGAGATGAACAAATGTTCGCAAAGACATTTGAAATGAGAAGTGAACTTTTTCCCGTTAGAACTATCGTTTATCGTTATTTAGCGTGTTGCAGTGTTGTGGATATCAGTATGAAATCAGATCCACGCACTATAATTGTTCGTAAAGGCCGCTCCATAATAGTCCTCGAATGCAAACGGCAATACAAAAACGAGGACGAGAATGGGAACGCGAAGTATGTGCGTCTCACAATAAACGCCGGGAAGAGGACTAGCGCTCTGGGTCTGTAGTGGCAAAAACGAGAACTGCAAGAAACAGTAGGGACAAGTATATATATATATATGTGGTGTGTTATAGTGAGTTTTCTCTTGAGTGATTAGTGAAACATTTTCGTTTTGATTTTTTAAATGTTTTCATTTTGATCTTTACTTAATGTAATTGTTATTTTCCAAATTGGCCCAGGAAATCAATTATTTTTTGCCTGTTTTATCCGTTTTACCACTATAAGGTGACTTTCACAACAATATCGTGTGGAATCTTAGTCTTAAGTGTTCATGTTTTGAACATGTATTTTAATCTATTCATTTATTCTCCAAATGTATGTTTTGTTCTGCTTCCTGTTATGTAAAATTAAAAGAAACATTATTTATTATTTTAATATTTTCTTTCAATGGTGAAAGGTCTCATTTGATTGTTTGTTCCTGCAAAAAGTTTTGTATTCATATGCAAATAAAAATGTCTGCCATTAAAAAGTATATATGTACTATATTTCTCTACGTGTTTTCATTTTAAATCTCTCTGCCACCTCCCAAACATAGAGGAGAAATACAACTCTATGCTCCCAAATCCAGCAGTTATTTACAACCATCCATTAAGAGAGAAAAAAGGGATATTTGGAGTGAAACGCAGTTTTTCTAATCACATGAACAATAAGTACGTCTTATTCTTATATTTGAAAACGGAATATTGAAACAGAGAAAGAATCCTTAGTAATAAAACTGCCGTAGTAATAATAATTTACTGTCACGTGCAGTATTAACATATACATTGATCTCTTCTGAAGTAGTATAAGAAGTTTGTACCTGTAAGTCATCATAAAAAACAAGTTCTCATTTTTCATGTCTCCGGTAACACTATGTCAATGCTGTTCGGAGTTTTATGTAAATTATAAAATATATTTCAACACTTTATTGTTGCCTACTGCTTTACTTTCTTATGATGGAACAGAACCATGTTATTAAATACAATGTATACGTGTTACACTCGTAAAAATTTACCGAACTGTCATGGGCTGCATTTGACATTCGAAGCTTTTGCCGTGCAACATGGCTCCCTGTACGGCCTCACCTCCGCCTACTGGGAAAGAGCGGAGCCTAGTGGTATTTATATACATCATTGTTCTAGCACGCTACTCTGTTCACTCTTTGTTTTGCCATCTGTAGTGTTTGCGTGTGCTGTTATAAATAATGAGTACTTTAACTAAAGAATATTAATTAGAAAAAACAATATCAATGAATGAAAAATCCAAAAAATACCACAAACGTACGGAAAAATCAACCAAACTTTTGTCCATAAACAAACAACTCAAATGTACTTGAATGAAAGATATAAAAATTATTTTTGTGCGAAATTGTATTTCGAAGTATTAATATGAATAGATAAACAATTAAACTGCAATTACTTCAAAGAACTAAAAAAACAATGACTAACACACCCGCCTCAAACCCTAACCTCGCAAATCTCAGTATTGCACTATACCCTCCATTTCGCTCTAGACCAGCGCCGCGCGCAGATCGCGCGCACGATCAGCTGGAAAGCTTCGCCGCCATTTGCTGTACTTTCATTGGTCGCGAGGCTTATCTTAACACCAATGTTATCTTAACAACAATGTAATGTGTATCTTAACACCAGTTTAATGTATGTTGGAAAAGATAGTAGTTGGCGTAGATGCAGCTTTGTTGCTGAAGCATAGAGCTGAAATCTTCATATCTGATATTGGGCTCCGATATTCAGCTACATTTCCCTACTATTTTTGCTGTTCAAATGATACCTAATTTCGTCCGTTTTTTCTGTGAAGATAAAGTTTTTAACTGAGGAAAATAGTGTGACTCCTGCCAATACATTGCATGACCTACTCTTCCGGTTTTCAAAACAATAAACTGACTTTATTGAGTACAATTTGTCCAAATAATACGCATTTATTATTCCGAAGAAATTAAGAGAATTTCACAGAGGTGAACGCACAGTGTTATTTGACACATTAACTGAACTAACTTACTTACTCAAGAGCAATGCAAAGTACGAAAATGCAGCTAGAATATTTACATTCAAAATATTAAATAAACATTTTATAACAGTCCCAGAAAATTGCTGTCGAGTATTTACGGATTTGAGGAATGCCGTACAAACAATTTTCTAAGTAAAATGAAATTTGATGTGAAGTATAACGTACGCAAATTTTCCTACCGCGAATTCCGCGTATTTGAATTTTTTTCATTTATTTAGATCCACTTGCTCACATCTTCATTAAATATACTGTCATTCCCTTCTCAGAATCCATATTAAAACTTGATTTAGTTATAATATTGAATTATTTCGTCTGTCCTATAAAAAAATTCAGAATATATCTCGTGTCGATGTATGTTCTCCCAGTGGAGGTCATGCGTTTAAGCTCTGAGGTAGGAAACGCATTGATTTTACAGAACAGGCAGAGAAGCAATTTTTGCAAAAAGAAGGGAAATATGTAACATGATCAAATGACAAGCGGTTTCCTCTCTTTCCAGGATCCTCTTCTTCCTGTTCTGGACGTTCATAGCTCTTTGCTTACCAGCTGCCCACCATCTAACGATGTTCTGGTTGAATCGATAAAAGTTAATTAAAGCGAAGGAAATTCAATTACGTACTTTTTCTCAGAGAACGAGACTGCCGTTTGGAGATACATCTTCCAACAAGCGGAAGGAAAACTGCGGGAATCTGCAACAGAAGGGCATGGCGATTTTCCATTAGAAAGAGGAATCAACAGTTGAGTACGACACAGAAAGAAGTACTTCCTAAGGGTTTTTAGGAAAAGATGCGAAACAAAGAAATGAAATGATAAAATTTTAAAGGGACTCCTTTGCGTCATAAATAGTGAACTTTCATTTTAGAAAAATGCGAATTCATTCAAACGAAATTATTCCGCAAAATATATAGTTAATAAGAAAAGTTAAGTAACAAATATATAAAGTACATATAAGGTCTTCTAAGATAACGTTTGGCATAAAAAATTAAATGCGCATTAGAGGAAATTGCATAATGCACTTTTTTCGTTAACGAGATTCTATTGAAAATCTAAAAAACTATATTTTGAATTTACGAACGTATGTATCACTGATACTATTGTAATTACAGGATTTTTTGATAATTTGTTAATTCTGGGCTTCAACGTCACACCTAAAGGATCTTTGATCATGTCTGAATTTTAGGCCCTGAATGTTGGTAATAACATTCTAAAGTTTATTGCCAATATATATTATTGGTAAACCCTATTGATATTTAATAAACATCAGATACATGGAGTGAGGATAAACTTCTTTTTGAATTATACAATTATATATTAACTACTAAATGAATTCAAATACAATGGTAAAACGTAATGGAGGAATGAGAAGGACTATTACACTTACAAATTTCAATTGTGCGTTTTACACAAATATATTTATAGAAATTAACGAATCATTATTTAAGAGCACTTGTAATTTACATTCAGTAAATAACGATTATTTCATTTGTTTTCATCAAACATATTCCTTAATAATATTTTGCCTATTCAGAAGCAATATTTTTTTAAAACAATTTTGCATGGAAACCAAATTGGCTTTATTCCTACTTTGAGCCAAAAAAAGTTCAGAAAAAATTGGAAATTACAATGTCATTTACGGAATATTGAACTTAAGAACATATTGAATAGATCGGAGTGACAAGATTTTCTTCGGTTAATGTTTACCAAATTTAACCAGATGTATATCTGAAAATTAATCACCACCATGTGTTGCATAGTGACAATCACTGCATGACGAAAACATTCATTACACTGGGTGTTTCGCGTTATGACCTGTTATGTAAATTTAATGGATGAGGCCCTTTAAATCATACACAGCTGCAAAAATTATCACTAATGAGAAGTGAATTGACAAACAAAATCGACCATCGGAAAATTAGTATAATAATGTAGTATCGTAAATTCAATGCTCTCGTGTCAAAACAAAAACAGGGTTAAATTAAGGTACGCATTAGTAGATATAAAAGTGGAGTGGATATATCACTACTGATTTCGTGTAATTAAACAAACGGAAATATGAAAGGGAGAAATGATCCGCTTCTGTTGATGAGTACTATTAAAAGTTGCATACCGTAAGAAACTTACACTACCATGAAGAATCTATTTGTGGTAGGTTTTTGAAAACTTTCTGAACGTCAACACTTGCAGAAGTGTAAGTAATTTGAAAAGTTTGTTTCAGAAATAAGTTTAGTATAATTATTGTATAAAACATTCGTTCACAGAAACAAATTTCTTGACTTTAGGTCAGTGAAACATCAATTCAAATTGCCAACGTTTCGTCTTTTATTAAGCCTTCATCAGGGCTGCAAAATTCTGAATCTTGAAAAACATGTATAAAGAAAGCTACGATTTACGAAGTGCAGAACTTTTTTATGAGTTCAAGTAGGTACAGTATAATATCCAATCTAGGTATTTTAGTATTGGTATCAGGCAACCCATTAAGAACCAAGCATTGAAATAATCATATTTAAAAATAATATATGTATTTACTTTAAGATTACACTAGAAATACTTAGAAAAGCATTTATAACTTATTAAACCAACAGTCAATATACAATAAAATGTTGCGTCCTACGGAACTTTGGAACTTAAAGAGTACATCAATTCATCTAGACATGAGACGACGAAAAACAGTTTGAATGGAGATGATTATATTTTGATTATATTTTGTGAATTGTAGAATATTTCCACAACCTGCGCCTCCTTCTGGCTTTGGTTTCTCTCTTTATGATCACGTGCGCTACATCATGATTGATTGATTGATTGATTGATGATTCCGGACGCGTCAACTGTTATGTTCATCAGTCCTCATAAATTACTGCATGTTTTTTAGCGCGGGAGGTGGCGGTGATTTTACTTTCACGTGTACTATAAGTACGTATAGTATAGGAAAGTTATGTAATGCTGCGCGAAAAAATGGCTGGATTTTCGGCAGAAAAACTCTTATTACAGGGCCCTGGCAACAAAAAAGTGGATACATCCAGTTGCTAACTTAAGAAAACAAAATCTCATAATACATGGTGCAGATCGTATCCCTGTTTTGTGGCTCCTTCATACCGAAAAACAAATTGAAAGCAAAACGTCTGTCTGTCCGTCCGCCTGCCTGTGAACAACGCCAGCGACTAAACTGCTCAGCCAATTTTCTCCAAAATTGATACTCCCCGATCGATCGGGCTGATCTCATGGCCTCTTGAGTTTGAAATATATATTTTAATTTTGGGGAGTGCTTTACATGAAACCTCTTGGACATTTTCGAAATTTAAAAAAAAATGCTTCAAATGTTTTCTTTGAATTTGTTCTAAGAAAATAGTAAAATACATTTATTAAGGTGGCATAGGACCGATAACTCTGAATTTTTGAAAATTGGGAAACTTTGGATTTTAGTCGGCATCTTCCTCCAACTACAAAATTGCAGGTAGAAATTTTTCCTTCAAATAAAATTTGTTCTTCATACTAAGTTCTTTCTTCAAGGTCATGTACATTTTTTGAAACTTTTAGTCGTTTTCGCGCAATATTGCGTGCAATATTTGCAATTTAAAAAATTACAAAAATTGCAATTTAAAATTACAGATTTTCTCAAAAATGGCTCCGCAATTTTTCTTTAAGCGTTTGGTAGAGATAGTGATAAATGTACTCTATTAGATGACATAACCGCCATGTTGCTCTATTCTTTTTTTTTAAAAATTCCAAAAATGTAACTTTTTGACTTGTATTTCACGTCGTTAATATTTACATTAGCATCTCAACCGTTTTCTCTGAAAACAAGCTCAAAATTCCCCATTTTCAGAAAAGCTCAAACGCCATTTTCTCATAAATGGCTCTACATTTTTTTCAAATTTTTAGAAAAGATAGTGATAATTGCACTCTTTAATATTACGTTATGTTCATTTATTGGTATTTTATTGTTTTTTCAAAAATTACACAAATGTCATTTTTTGAAAGATCTCTCACATCTTTAATATGCACATTACCAACAATTTGTAAACATTATTATATTTGTGAGTGTATATGCTTCAAATGTCTTCAAATGAAGTTTTTTGAAAATTCAAAAATTGTCTGTGAAAAAGAGCTTCAAATTTCGCTGTTTTAGTTGCGCTTAAACTGCCTTTTTTTTAAATAGCTCCACATTTTGGAAGAAAATGGCCATTTAGGAGAGGTTTTTGTGTTTTTTAGTATTCAAAAATTAATATTTCCGTTCCACTATTAGGAAACCGAAAAATTAAGAAAATGTCAAAAAATGTACTTTTGGCGGCGATAGATGGCAACTGGCAAGAGTAAGTGGTATGTGGTGATTCCAAGATAGATGAAAAAAAAAATAGAAAACAAATACGGGAAAATCTGTGCCATTATGTAGCACCACTAGTTTAATATGACGTAAAGTTCATTTTGAGGTATATTTTCGTTCATTAAATGTACACAAGTGTATTTTTTTAAAGAGAGCACCGTTAATACGCACATTTCCAGCAATTTGTAAACACTATTGTATTTGTGATTTGATGTACTTCAAATGACTTCCAATGATGTTTTTCGAAAACTCCAAAATTATCTATGAAAAAGAGCTTGATATTGCGCATTTAGAGCAGCGCTTAAATGCCATTTTCTTAAAAACGTTTGAAAGAAAATTGCTATTTAGGACAAGACTTTACAGTTCTTTAATATTCTTAACATAATATTTGTTCTACTATTTGGAAACCGAAAAATTACTAAAAAGTCAAAAAAATGTACTTCAGGTGACGGCAATAAATGGCAGCTGGCAAGAGAATGTGGCGAGACCGAATAGCTAGCCGAGACCAAAGGAAAGAGAAAACTAATACGGGAAGTCTGTGCCATTCTGTAGCACCATTAGTTTTTTCCTTTTTTTTCATGATTTATCGTCATCGTACTCACCAATCAGTTCATCATGGCTACCGTCTTCAGTATCCGATTCACTGCCAGAAATTCTTCTCGTAATCATTATTACAAATCACACTAACAAATCACTGTGTGTAACTGTCCAATGAGGCCTGTATTACACGAGCATGGCACCGATTCGGAACGAACTATCTTATGCGGAACGGCCAAGAGCGCCGTGCGTGCCTTTTAGCAAGATACTGTGTTACAAAGCGCGTTACTTAACGCATGTCATTGCAACGATCGTGTTACACAGGCCTAAATAGACACTTATATGATTTCCTTTCATTATGCCTAAAATAATGCATGTTCTAGTAGTCACGAAAACAAAACTGAAAACACTATCACTTAGACTACCTTTCTTCCAACTGAAACAACAAATCTTCGAAGCAGTTCAACTTTCGAACAACAGAAGTCAGCAGTCGTAAAGGACAGGACTTTGATTATTTTTCTTCTAACAGTATTTAGTTTCTGGTGTCCCAATATGCACCTAACTTATTTTTCCCATAATGTCACTTAGCCTCGTTTTCCCCTGTGCTCCACAATTATACCTTCACATGTTGGCTAGCTGGGCTTCCACACTCAAGATCTAGTTAAACCCAAGCAAAACTTCCGCCAAAATATTTACACTAAGGCCTTCCACTCCACCCACTCCTACAAAACTGAAAAATACAATAGAATGGCTACCCCCCCCCAACAAACCGGTTAAATGTCTTGGACTTCAACTAGACATCATACTAAACTGGAAGCAACGCGTAGGTAATAAACTAACTCAATCTAAAATAAAATTACTGCAGCTAAATACATTAATTCACATAAATACCTCCATACCATTGAATTCTGCCATATTAATATACAAAACAGTCATAAGACCTCTGCTACTGCACGCCTGCCCAGTATGGATTAACGCCTTCAAAACCAACATGAAGAAAATTCAAGAAATACAGAATCAGCTCCTTAGAGCCATAGCCAACTCCCCATGGTTCGTTTCCAATCTTTAATTCCATAAGGAATTTAACCTCGAACCGTTATCAGAGCACATAACGTATCTATCCACAGACTTTTACTCCAGCTTAAATCAAATCCTCTCCTTAGTGCCTTTCAGGCTCGGCAAAAATCCTATCCTCAGACAAGACTTAAAAACAAATACCCCTATCACTCATTTCTCATCAAATTTGCTGAATTGAAACCTGAATGGAGGACCCACAAGGGAACCATCTCCTATTGTAATTGTTGTAAGTTAAATATAAGTTAGTTAATAATAAATCAGTACATATTCCATGTTATTTAATAACTAATCTATGTACCTATTATCACATACCAATATATTGAAGAAAAAAATCAGCCGATGTCAGCTACCAGAGATGACAGCTAGCTGAGGAAAGAAACACTTTCACGTCTCGTGTGGACGCCATCAAACACTCAGCACTCACCGTGCAATAAATTTTACGAGCTTCTTCAGCACCTTTCAAAACTCATAAATGTAAATTTTTATGTGCTGTGTATTAACTGACCATTTTACACAAATTGCAATTGAGACCTTTCATGACCTTGCCGCTTGTAGAAAATCGCCGAGCGCAACAGCTCCTGCGGCCCAACCTCGTAGTCCATGCAGCCGTCCTCGGCCTGTCTGTCGGCAGCGTGTCTACTATACCTTGGAGGACAAGTGGAGTGTCAAAATTTAGTGCAGTGGTGTCAAGGTCTACTGGTGGCTGTGGCACGCGTTGTGGCACCGTAGCATGCCCCGAGCTTCTCTGCGCAACTACCGTCGGGAAAGGGAACTATTAGTAACCCCACCGTTTTACAATAGGAATGGCGGTGTGTCTGGTGGGGGGGTGATGAACTGCGTGGAGGGGCGATTTCGTCGTGGCAATCGTGCTACGGACTCCCGCTTGTTGCATCGACCTTGACAACATTGATCTAGTGTTTACGTAGCAGTTCGGAAAGACGAGATCGAATACGTGCATTAATATTCCAAATAAAATTATTGCAAAAATAAGGGACTCTGAAAATTTTATCTCAGTTTAGAGATAAATAAGTACATTTCACTTTCGTGTTAGATAATAAATCTAATAAAAAGAATATCTAACACAATAAAAGTGTCTATTTCTGTATTACGTATAAAGTAATACAGAAAGTCCTGAAGCGCACCGTACGTAAATTTCTTTTTCAGTTGTTTTTTTAAATAGCATCGCTTTACGAAATCCTTACAACTGACTGCCGTTATTACGAACGCGGTCATTGTGTACTTCAAAATAAAAAGAGACCACTGGATATGTCCTTTGCCATCTGTCGTGAAAGAACGAACGCGCTACGAAATCTGACATCGGTTGACTAGCGCATACTCGCTGCCGATGAAACGGTTCGACCGCGGAAGGTGCGGAGGTCACGTGAGGTCCTCTAACACCCTATTTCCATTATTCCATAGCACTTCAAAATTTGGATATGTGGGTCTTGCATGGTTTTCTATCAGATGACGAAATTTCATGTGAATCTGAATATTCAAATAGGAAGTGTTGGATGTGAGAGCCCTGGCGCCAAATCGAGATCAAGAGAGCATGTGAATATTAATGTTTCTCACCACGGCAAGTGTACAACTCTTGGTAACAGCAGTGTGATAAAACTGACTGAACCCTTTAAAAATATATCGGTATTAATCAACAAATCAGTAGTAAACTAGTGGTGCTTTCAACGCACATACTTTCTCGCTCTGCTTCTATATGGTCCTTAATGCTAT
Source organism: Acheta domesticus (assembly GCA_031308135.1). Lineage (NCBI taxonomy): Eukaryota > Metazoa > Arthropoda > Insecta > Orthoptera > Gryllidae > Acheta > Acheta domesticus. The sequence continues at coordinate 127,715,038 of JAHLJT010009419.1, forward strand.
TCCACTACTTCATAAACCAGCAGAAGTGTATTCTACCAGCAAACGTTTTCCGTACTGAGACCCGAAATCCGACACTTAAAATTAACGAACCTGCACTTAAACCACTACGCCACACTATCACCGCATGGGTCGAACAGAGCCATTAAAGAATCGAACTGTCCTATAAAATGGTAAATGCATGATAAATGAACAATTGATACGATGGTACATACGCTTTACAAATCCAAGAGGAGACGTAAAAAAATTGTTAAAAGCTAAAAATTTGAACAAATATATACAGTCACTTCCAGTACAGTTATCATAATTAACAATATTTGTTATTCAAATAATTTCACATGGTTTTAAATAAAGTTTACAGAATTCTCTGTTATTTCCTACGACAGCAGAGAATTCTGACAAATAATATTCCGCGACCAGGACACGAACCGCCGAAGCTTCCCTCAGAAGATCTGTACCAAACCTCGCGGATTAACATCTGCGACCACAACATTAAAAACACTTAACAAATAGTAATAGAGTATGGTGGTTTAAGTTTTCTCGCATTAGAAAACGAAAATATCCAGAGTATGTAAAAAATCTCCTTTACGCCCTCAGGGAAGGTATCTGGGAACATCAATTATAACAGAAAAACAAAATCAATTAGGAGATTAGAAAACTAAGATCTCCGAAAAAGTCTCTGATATTCTATAGCACCAGTATTTTTTTAAACTTTTGCAACAGATTTTATCCACTTTTCCGTTAGCAGAACCATTCTATATAAGTTTTTTCTGGCGAAAATTCCCCGATTTCCGGCGCACGATTACATAACGTTCTCTTCTTACGAAGTATTCGTAAGGCGAATTTTTTTATTTTTTTGTAAAATATTTCATCATAATTTTTCTTAAATTAGTTCATACAGATATATAATAGACAACGGTTGATTTGACATGTCATACGCTTCAGAAATCGAATAACAGTTGAAAAATTGTTTAAAAGACGAAGTTAGGGGAAACACTGACAAGTCCTGTCTATTTATCTGCATTGATTCTATTCGTGAGTAGAAGTACTTCAAATGATTTTCAATAAAGTATCTACACTTTTGTTTTTGTGTTTGTTGTTTTATGTTTTTTCCTGCAACATCATATTCATCAAATTAAAATCCCCATCTGGGAATCGAACCCGGCATCTTCCTTACTGAAGATCTCAACTCCAAGGCGCCTTAACCAGCTGCGCCACGGGACTGACAGGCGCAATACCTACATATATTTTAGTCAGAACGTAATTGTATCAGTTCTATCATTAGGAAGTCGGTAATTGTCAACATGCGAAAAACATGTCTTTCAAACATGACCAAGAAAGGCAGCGGTGAACAGCATACTCCCAATAATTTATCCGATGATCGGCATTTGAAAAATAACGACTGCAAGAAAGAATGTGCCATTTCATAGCACCACTAGTTTATTTATATATTTACCATCCCATATTAACACGTACAGAAAATTTAAAGAAAAAATTTGAAGCGGTTTTTGAGACAATTTTTTTTTTTGTAAATTTGAATCGCAATTTGCGCAAAAACTACTCGTTTTTCCAAAAGATTGTACATGACCTTATTAGAAATGCTAATTTTGTACAACCGACTTTTTCTGAGGCAAAATTCTCTATCTTCAATTTTGCAGTTTTTAAACAGTTTTTTTTGCAATTTTCGAAAAATTGGGCCTATCAACGAAAATGATACCTAAGTCATTCCCTTAAACGTTCTTCGCACTATTCAACAACAAAATATAATCAAAAAATTTGGAGCCATTTTCTTTTAACTTTGAAAATCTCAAAATGGGCTTAATGTAAAGTACCCTCAAATACTAAAATATCGGTTTCAAATTCCAGAGGCCTTGAGACGAGTAAAAACGATTGGGGAATATCAATTTTGTAGAAAATCTGCCGAACGGTTTAGGCGCTAGCGTTGACCACAGACGGACAGACGGACGTTTTGCCGTCAATCGATTTTGCAGTATCAAGAAGAAACAAATCATGGATTTTGACTACACTACGAGATAGAAGATTTTTTTTCTAAATTTAGCAACAGGTTTTATCCACTTTTTCGTTACAAGACTATAAGAGTTTTTCTGGCGAAAATTCCCCGTTTTCCGGCGCACGATTACATTACTTTCTCTTCTTACGAAGTATTCGTAAGGCGAGAAAGTAAAATGAAGTAAAATTTTCGTGAAAACGCCTTTAATGAAATTATATCGAATGTAGAGTATTAATATGTGGTTGTAATATATTTCTCTTTAGCTCCTTAGCTATTGTTCTATGACTAATATTTGTTTATGCCTGTATTTATTCTGGAATTAGTGGAGACAATTATTAAATAGATAATTTATAATTTATTCTTTTTAAAATTTACACGCTTGGAATCCTATAGTTCGGTTTCTTCAGGTTTATTTTCTATAAATGTAAGAAACTATAATAATACTCTTAGACTATTATTTACAAACACTATTAAAAACGAAATTAGTTATTGAGACAGCTCACCATTAATTCCTATTTCCATAACCTATTGTCGACAATTTATTATCTAATGGTTATGCTGGGTGAGAAATTCACCCTACACAGTCCACGACGTCCATTTAATCTAATAGTTGGCGGACCCAACGAATGTCTGTGTATAACTGTAAATTGTATTCAGTTTTTTGAGTTACGTGTTACTAACATTAACAATATTTGCCAACCTACTGATGTTCAAATGAGTTAGTTGGTAGTTACTTAAATTATTTAGATGTTAACTTCACAATGAATCATAACACGACCATCTACACAATATTTGAATTTTGTAATTTTCTAGTGTCCGATTGTATATTGACAGTATTGTCCGCTTTGTTTAAATGTAACATCTCTGACCTTAGACGTTTCTTTCAGTTATCTTCCGTGTCCAATTTAACCATGTCCAACCTCACTCCAATTCATTGCATGTATTTTAATCTGATCTTAGTAATGGCGTAATGATTATGCTGTGGCTGATGTTGTTCATGTGTTCCTTGATTCTAATATTAAGTATCCTTTTGTTTGTGCCTAAATATTTTGCTTTACACTGTTTCTGGCAACAATTAACCTGATACACTTCATTGCGTATATTATTCTTAGGTCTAGCCATTTGAATTAACATGCCTCAATTGCGCTAATATAGCTACGTTGTCGCCGCCACCTCATTACCATCGCCACCGCAATCCCAAACGCTAACGCCAATGCCGACGTCAAGGTCTTGTCGCCGCTACCGCCATCGCCACCAGCGGCACCGCCACCACACCCACCACCGCAGCCACCACCGCCATCGTCACCACCGCGGACGCCGCCACCACCGCCACCGCCAACGCCGCCGCCACCACCGCCGCCTGTAGCGCCCGCGGCAACGTGGCCCCGAGGAATTTATTTGGAGCAGTCCCGGAGCTCGGGGCCCGCGCGGGTAAAATATGGCTCATACGGAGCGATCCACGATAAATCAGCAGATATCCCTTCCCTCCCCTCTCGCGAAAGTACACGAGTGAACATACAAATTACTTCTGGAAAGCGCTCTGCGATAAATATTCCTTCGGCCTCACGGATACACCTATCAATTCTTCGGCGGCGCTCCGGGTGAAACGCAGTACTGAGGGCCGCTAGCCCATCGTCGGGGGATTGGACCATCGCGGCGAGACGGCGCGGCGCGGCGCGGCGCGGCGCGGCGAGTCGGTGGGCCAGAGGGCCGGGTAGGGGCGGAGGCAACCGAGCGAACGCACAGCCATTAGCCATTATCGCTCTCGGCACTTGTAAGGAGGCCGCCCCGCTGGCCTTTTATCTCTGCTGCTGGCGAACTTCGCGCGCAGCTCGGAGAGCGCTATGCGGTGCCGACGCAGACAATATTTTATTCGTTTCTCGATAAATTCGCGACGTGCTAGAGCAGGGTGGGCGAAGTTAAAATGAGACTAAGGAGCACACAGTGCTGCGTATCTTGAAATGCTGTTCCGCAGGAATGGTTGGCTGCATACGACGATCGATTAAAGAAGATAATCTGCGAGTTCTCAAGCATAATAATGTTTTAATGCTTGTCTCACCCAAAGTCTTTTTCTAGAAAATTTCGTTTGATTTTGTAAGGTTCAATCGAAAGTAAAGTTATGAAATCACACATGCCTTCCGAAATATTAATTTTTTTTGTATATGTTCTGATTAGATAACTGACTGTTCTGACTGGATACGCTAGTTTCTTATCTACTAGTGTTAATATTAAACAATTGCTCTCATTCAACAAATACATCCTAATACAAAATGAAATTGCAGAACGGAGTGACTTGACGTATGTTCTAAGGTTTTCGGTGACCTCCTTTGCTAATAATTATTTTGAATTAAGCAATCAATTTTAATGCAAATAATTACTCGGAATTCCATGAATCGTAACATTCCATGAATCGTAAATGGATTAAAAACTACTACGGAGGTGCAATATTACAACACGAGTAATCTATTCTTAATATCTAGTGTACGAAAAAGCATAAAAAGCAATAAAAGTGTGTCATAAAAAAGCAAGTGATAGTAGTCATAATTCTTATCTATAAAATTGCCCACTAATACTTGTATTACTGACTATAATCTTACCGGCGACTTTTTTCTATAAATTGAGAATTGCAATTCAATAAGTAACGCCTGTGTCTGAATATTTTAATGTAGTTTTCTCAAGTTTTCAGAGTTTGCTAATCAGGCACAATACCATTACCATGAAAACATTGACGCCTGATACACAGAGATAGTGAAAGTGATTTTTGAAATTTGCTCACTTGATGAAGAAATTCTGAAATGTGTAGTATTAACATACACGTCTTTAAAGAAATCTTTACACAGACAACGAAGAAGTCAATTCAAATGACTACTTGAAACATATGTAAAATGAAATTCCATACATTTTTAACCCTAGACAAATTCAAGCTTGTGGCCGAATTATATGTTAATGCTAACTATTGCCTTCATGAAAACCCTGAATACTAAAGCAATGGTACAGTTACAATGACAGTACGTGGGGTGAGTCGAAACGCATGTGAGACGGTATCACACATGATTGATGATGTTACCCGTTCACTGTTGTGAGCATGACGATGGCAAATGAGAAGGAAAGGGTGAAGATAATTTGTTGGTAACGGTAGTAAGCTAGTGATACCGAAGTGAAAGGAAATTTCAAAAGGTGTAACAAAAGTGTATATCTGCTTCCTTTGCTCACACTTGCCCCTTGTGGTTGTGTGCATACATATCCAACAGCGAGGAGAAGGAAGAGTGGAACGAAATTAATACTGTTTGAGGTAGCGAAGAACAGCTGTGTGGGGCATGGCACTTGGACAGAATACATCTTGTTTAACAAATCATTCTGAAGAAGGAAATTTCTCATAAGAAGAAGGGTTTTTAAATCACATTTTACAAAGTTCAATAATTCATTTTACTTTATGTACTTTAATTCAATTGTTAGACGGTATTTCTGGTGAAAACATATTTAACACTAACTGCTTTAAAGAATTGAACATGTATTTCATTATTATTAAATGTTCTATTCTCCAAAAGTGTACCTCCTTGAAGACAGAATTCATTTCAATTCCTCTTCCAGGCCAAAATAGAGTTAAATTACGCGTATTTGCATCTGAAAGGGGTGCAGGTATAGTGAGATGTGGTAGAGAGTTTAGTAGTAACTAATATTATGCTGCCGCAATACGTAGTTTCTGCAAAGTCACTAATGTTTTAGTAATTATTTCCATGCATTTAAGTAAAGTATATATTACACAGAGCCTACTCAGTAGATGATATAAAATTGATGTCACATAGAGACTTTCTATAGGTTTTCTTATAGCTTCACAGATCTTACAACTTTATCTATAACTTCAAGTATTCCGCATTTAATTGCTACAACTTGCGCGAAGAAGAAAAGAGTATGGTAGATGTCTGCGACGCTATCGGAGACGACGAAGAGATGCTACGAAGGTGAGGAGTAGGGGCGACCAAGGAGTGGGGAGCGAAGGCTTGCGGCGGGGGGGGGTGAGGTCGGAAGGGGCGGGACGTCAGGGTGGCGCGGGCGCAGCGTGCCGGACACAATGACGTGTTGCGCCACCGATAAAGGGAGCGCGCAATGAATAATCATGCCGCCGTTTCATATCGCGCTGGCGAATGCATCGGCCCGTTGGTAATTGCGCTGCGCCGCGTTCATTTTGCCCTTCGCCAGCCGCCCTAATTTTCACTAAAAAAGGGCTCCACTCCCTAGTCGCCTGCACCGGGAATGCGTAGTTAAACTATTTGCGAGTTTAACAGGCACGTTCGCCCCGGGCCGGCATTGGTCAATTTCACACTGTGTATTTTTTTCTGTTTCCGACACCTACTTTGTGAACGTTTGAAATAACAGCAACACCCTGAAAAAGAATAAATTGTTGTTTTTTCTGCAATATGTAATTTCAAGTGGGATTACGCAGGTTAGAACGAGATGTAAGGGTGGTATGATTCTTGTATCAAACATATTTTTCCTTGTTAATCGATACTCTTATTCCGCCATATTCAAGATGGTCGTGTCTCCCTTCTGCGTAATCATTTGTTCAATTTTAGTCTACTTTGGAAAACTCTATTAATGTAGTAAATCATAAAAGTAAATTATTCAAGACGAAAGAGACACTATAATGAGAATCGTATTAGATGGAAAATATTAATTAGAAATAAATACATGCTCAAACGGGAATGTAGTATAAAGAAATAAAACGAAAAATGTGCTGGTTATTTGCGACATCAAAGGTATATCTATATCTGTGTACTAATATATAAAGACAGAAGTAAATTGACTTACAGCGAGATAATATCAGAATATACTGAACCAATACCGATGAAAAGTTCGTGCTAGCTTCCTTTAAAGGTCTGGAGTACCATAGGCTACGATTTACAATCACAAACCTTTAAATATATTTATAAAATAATTACTTTTCTGGACTGTTTTCGCCTATCAGTACATCACAGATTCATAAGTGCATCAATGTGTAATTGTTTAGCTGCGCACCACCAGAGGATGACGTCTGAGATCTACGATTAAGCTCATCTATGCACGAATTGCGTGTCTGTAGGAAAGAGATTGTAATATTCTACAACCTACTTGGAGAGCACTGTTTGTTGATTTGTATTTTCCATTGTTTAACTGGAAATCTTCATATTTAGGAAAGATATTGGCAGTTTTCTTTATATATACGCAAGTAACATGGATATTGATTTTAATTGCATCTAGGCGTGAATGTATTAAATGTAGAAGAGATATGAAATTATTGAAAAAACCAATTTTGCTGACGGAAGTGCTTGATATTGTAGTAAAACGATGTGAATGCACACATTCGTTCTGCATGAAATATTTACTGGATTAGTGGTAGTAAATGAAGCATGATTATTACGTATTTGCGAGTTGCACGAGTTAAAGTAAAATATACTATGAATTATTTCTGTGTTATGCTTAAACTGTGAAAATGGATGAACTTTTGTAGATAAGTGTTTTATTATAGTAGAGAGTGAAACCTTTGGATGATGAAGAAATTAGTATTTAAATTCACAAGAGTAAGTTGGGCAAGAAGTATAACTGAAGTAAAAGAGAAATTTGAAACTTTTTTTATAAATATGCAAGAAGAAGAAGAAAAAATATGAAAAAGAGTATGTTTTACGAAGTGGCAATTGATAAAAAATATTGGTACTAAAATATAATACACAAAATTTCGCAAAAAGAATACACGTGAGTAAATGCATTTTATTTTTCGTTTACATTTTTTGTTAATGTTTGTTATAAAGTGAGTGAAATTGGAGGGCGGAAAAAGCTATAAATATTTTTTAGTAAGAAAGTCAGGAACACCTGTTATTTCCAGTTAGATGCAAGGCAGAGAAGGGCGGAGCAGGGCAGGGCGGGGATAGAATAGAACAGTAATAGGCTCTGCCGCAGAGCGGGAATAGATGGAATTTCTTTTCCTGGCTAATAAATTACGATAAATACCCCAGCAACGCGGAGTACTTTAGCTAGTTTTTAATAAATGCGACAAGATTCAAACGAACGTCTAAAATGAATTCCGATGGAATATCACTATCGACCAGAGCGATTCAATTTTTAAACTACGACTGCATCCTAGCAGTAATGGGACACAATTGAAATATAACGACGGGACACGCAGGATGCAGAAAGCCTGGAAGCTCTATTGGAGAGCAAAAAGAGGAAAGTGTGTGAACGCAGCGTCGTCAATATCCGGCAGACGTCGATCACGCACGAATTCATAACTGTCGAAAGTTTGCTCCTGACAGTTCCATTAATTCAATAAAAATTGACACGAGGGCGCAATCGTCACTTTAAAGCTGTGTTGACATTTACCGCACATGCTAGTTAATTGCAGAAATTAATGAAGGAGCATCGCGAGCACGCGTCAATCAATCGAAAATGTTACGCGCTCGTCAACGAAGAAAATAATTTTATTGGAGCAACATTAACAACATTAACAAAATCGTTATGCCGTAATCGTTTTAAAAATTAAATCTAGAATTTTCAATGGAGTGACATCGTATTTTAAGAGTTAATTTTTTGAGTTAACAGAGTTACATAAAGAATACCGCTGCGTTAACGACTAAATACGATAAAGGAAAGCTATGTACATCCTTAGAGGAGTTATTTTGCGGGAAATAAGATGGTAATAAGCGACAACACTGTAACTTACATCTCTCGCACTATCTCCGCAAAGAGAGCACAACGCAGCTTGCTGAATTGTAATAACTCGCTTAACATGCGCGAAAACAGTATAAATTATCCTGAGCAGTAAACTTGCGGGCGGGGAGCACATATCACGCAGCCAAAAACGAATTGCTCCTTAAACGGCGACGCGACGCAATCCCGCAAGAACGGCCCTCGGGATCCGGGTCAGCAGTCGCAGAGGAGGCTGGGCGAGCGTGGGAGAGGCTCGGCTTATGCCAACATCCGCTGAAGGAGGTTAAAGGAAACGAGGCTAAGCCCCACGCAGCCCCACCCGCCGCCGCCGCCGACACAGCCATCGTCTGCGCCTCCGCCTCCACCTCCGCTTCCCGCTCCTCCTTCACTTCCCCCTCCGCCACCGCCATCTCCTCCGCTTCCGGCTACGCTTCTGACTCCGCCATCTTCTCCTCCACCGCCTACGCTTCCCGCGCCTCCTCGACCACCGACAGCTCCCCCAACTTCCAAGTCCGCCTCCTCCACCGCCATCTTCTCCTTCGCCTCCCACTCCACTTCCGTCTCCTCCTCCAACGCCTTCACCCCCGGCGCCATCATTGCCATCGCCGCCGCCACCATATACACCTCCACCTCCACCTGCGCAGCCACCTCCGCCTCCGCCGTCCGGTGTCGCCACTTTCGCCTTCGACTCTGACTCCGACTCCGGCTCCGCCTTCAACTCCGCCACCGCCATCGCCTCTATCGCTGCCTCCGCCTTCACCTTCTCCGCCACCTCCACCACTGCGGCGCCTCCACTTTCGTCTCCAACTCTAACTCTGCTGCCACCGTTGCCATCACCACCGCCACCAACAATCTCACCGCCGCCACTGCGGAAAATACAGTGGGCGAAATTGTGGCTCTTGACGTGAATAAAAGTGCAACATAAAAATTTACAGCAGTGAAAAATTTACAGCAGCAGCATTTAAGCAGTGAAAACACATTTATGTATTAAAATGTAATACATAGTTCTTATTGGTGGTGTGTTCTCGATTGATTGATATTTCCGGGCACTCAACGGATTTGGCCTATTAGTCTCGTTCATGTAGAGCAACGGTTTCAAGGTCGATGCCAAGAGTGGGAATCCGTGGCACGAGTGTCACGACAAAATCGCCTCTCCACGCAATTCGTCATCCCGCCAACAGAGACAACACCATCACTATTGTAAAACGTCGGGTTTACTAATAGCTTCCTCTCTTGACGCTACTTGCGCAGAGAAGCTCGAGGCGTGTTACAGAGCCACGACGCGTGTCACTGCCACCAGTACCTTGACACCACTGGTGTAGAGTGAATGTTTTATCCCGGGAGATAGCGGTGATTCCTTCCAAGCTGGATGGTGAGATCCGTCGCCAACCTACATGTCGGCTTGTAGGGGAATACACCTCCAGGTATCTTCCTCATGCAACACTCCTTCAGCCGGGTAAGTTCTACTTCCTTACTGGTCTCCTGATGTACACTGAGGAGACAAAAGTCATGTAGATATTGTAACGATTGCTTGTTACAACAATGAAGATATTGTTGAGCACGGCCGAATGTTTTGAAAGACGCGCGGAAGTCAGCGGCGCGCAGTAATGTAATGGATGGCCGCGAGATAGCGCGGCGCACATAGTAGTTCAGAGCGGTGTAGGGAGGAGGAGTGGTTAGCGGCGGAGGGGAGGCGAGGCCAACTCACCCCTACGAACTTCCTACATACGCTGATCGCCAGATCAGAAGCCCCTTATTTGCTTCAGCAGTCGCCAAGTATTGTTCTTTTGGTGAAACGAAGACGTGCGAATTCCGTACAGTAGTCAGTGTCTAGTTTGCGTGTAATTCTAGTAGAGAGTTTAATTGAAGTAGGCGACGAATGAGATTTGGAATAGTAATATTGTGAGCAGTTTTTTGAAGTTGTATTGGAGGAGAGTGCAGTAGACGACGCATTAGAAGACGACACATTAGAATTCAGGGCAAAAGACTAGAACGGCGTTATTCACTTTGTTCTGGTGGATCGAGTAGCCAGAATTTAAGTGATTTACACGCTGATTGAGTACGTGGAATCAGTCAGGAACAATTACGCTGTGCCATAAAGAATCATCTATTCAAATATCCAAGTGCGCGACGCCCTGAACAGAGCTAAAAGCGGCCATCCGGCTGTGATCGTGCGAGGACAATAAGCACGCGGGCGAAAACTTAACCATCGCGCTGAAGAACAAATTCCGGAAGGAGACGAAGAAGAGGGCCACCGAACGGGAAGAAGGATCGTAGGAGAAGAAGAAGAGGCGAGGAAGAAAGAAGAGAGAAGCAGACGAGACCCAGCATCGCTGCGAGAGCGATGAATTTCAACAACGCAGTCTCTGGTGTCGGCGAAGCGCGGAGCCAAGGTCGAACGCCGAGCCGCAAACGCCGAGGTAACGGTAAGGGAGAAGGGGACGTGTTAGCGAGGCTACGAACGCGCGAGCAGCTGGAAAGACGGTTTCGTAGTAAAGTAGGGCTAATATTACGCTTTACAGAATTCGTGAATAACTCGTGTAATTTGTTGCACCTAGCATTTTCATATCATTGTCTGGAATCCTTATGAATAAAAAGAACATTGCCCTTTTGAAGTTAATTGTAAAGAAAGTCATTGCGTAGCTAAGAAAATTTTTGGACAATGTGTAAAAAAACTTGTGAGAGAATCAGAGTAATTGAGTGTGAATTCAATTAGTTATTGTAAATAGTAATTTTCTTTTTTGTGTGAATTGTGAGTTAGAATAATTAAGTGTTTAATTCCATGCAAAAACGTGTACGAAAGGCAGAGATTGAAAGAGTACCAGTCGACTGAGTCATTGATTTAAATTTTTGCACAAATATCATAGTCAGTTGATTTGTTTAAAGAGGTTGGAAGATTTGTGTGAGGTTGGAAGTGTTTCAAGCATATATTTCAATCACTAGAGAAAACATTTTTGACATTTTTTGTTTGTTTGTTGCATTGTTTTTTCTTTCTTTCAGAGCAATCAAAGAAATTTTTTTCTTAAAATTGAATCATTTAAGAATATATCTGAACTTGTTACTGAATTTGTGTATGTGTGTGTACCCATTTTCCTTGAATTCCCTACTATCTGTCGCAAGAATCCTCTGCCCTGGGAGTTAATCAAAAGCTCGCAAGAGCAATAAATCTGCTTGCATCCTCTGGTCCAGTTTGGATTTAGAAGGGGGGGTAAAGGGTAGAATATAGAGATGACAGTAGTCATATAGATATAGAGATGACACGAAACAAAAGTATGAAAGAGCAGAACATTGGTAAATCATTTGTACTAGAGTGATTCGTGTCAAAATGTTTCTCGGTGATTATGGCCGCATGGCAGGAATTAACAAACTTTGAACGCGGAATGATAGTTGGAACTTGACGCATGGGACATTCCATTTCGGAAATGCTTAGGGAATTCAATATTTCGAGATCCACAATCTCAAGAGTGCGCGAATAATAGGCAGGCATAATATCCCAGCACGGACAACGCAGTGGCCGACGGCCTTCACTTAATGATCTAGAGCAGCGGGTGTGCGTAGAGTTGTCAGTACACAACAACAAACAAGCAACACTGCGTGAAATAAGCACAGAAATCCATGTCATACATACGATAAATGTAACCTTTGTGCGGCGAAATTTAGCTTTAATGGTATTGGTCAGCAGAAGACCGACTCGAGTGCCTTGGTTAACAGCACGATATCGCCTGCAGCGCCTCTCCTGGGCTTGTGACCATTTCGATTTGACCTTATACGACTGGCAAACCGTGGGGTTATCAGAAGAGTCTCGATTTCATTTGGTAAGAGCTGATGGTAGGTTCGAGTATGGCGCAGTCCTCAAGAATCCATGGACCCAAGTTGTCAATAAGATACTGGTTGAAGTTGGTGGTGGCTCCATAATGGTATGGTTTCTGTTTTTTCATGGAATGGAGTGGGTTCTCTGGTCCAATTGAGCCGGTCATTGGAAATGGTTCTGTTCAGCATCTTGGAGACCATTTTCAGCCTTTCGTGTTCCTAAACAACGATGGTTATTTTATAGATGACATCGTGCAATGCACTTGGGCCACAATTGTTTGTGTTTGGTTTGAAGAACATTCTGGAGAATTCGAGCGAATTATTTGGCCATTCAGATCGTCCGACATACACTTCATCGAACATTTTTTGGACATAATGGAGAGATCAATTCGTGCACAAAATCCTGCATCGACAACGCTTTCGCAATTATGGACGGCTATAGAGGCAGCATGGCTCAATATTTTTGCAGGGGATTTTGAACAATTTGTTGAGTCCATGCATTGTCGATTTGCTGCACTTGGCAAAATGAGATGCGACTGGATATTAGGAGGTATTCTATGACTTATGTCACCTTAGTATATGTGGTAGTGTAGTTAATGTGTGAGAGCAAGGGAGAGAGGATGGGGCAAGGAAGAGGAAGGAAAGTCACCCGCGGTCCGTGACCCATTTATAAGAGAATTGCTCCGGCATTTACCTCGTATTGATTGGAGAAACAACAACAAATTTCCAATCTTGATTACCTGACTCCTAGAATTGTTTTCCAGGCGACGGCTGAATTCGACATGGTTGTGTATCTACTGTCAAAATCCGCCATCGTCGGCACTCAAACCCCAAGACGGTGTTGTCAAGGTGAATGCCACGAGCGGGAATCCGTGGCACGAGTACCACGACGAAATCGCCCCTCCACGCATTTCTAATGAAGTGATGTGAACTGGTAATCCCCACCACTAGTGACAACGCCATCCCAATTGTAAAACGGCGGGGTTACTAATAGTTTTCTTTCCCGACACTAGTGGCGCCGGGAAGCTCATGGCATGTTAAGGTGCCACGACGCGTGCCACTGCCACCAGTAGAAGACCTTGACACCACTGCCCTATGACATTCCAGTCAGAGTGGCTACAGTGACAGCGACGTTGTTGGCTTTGGGGGGCACACAGCCGTTGCTAGTGTGTTCTTGAACGGATCAAAAGAATCTGCGGTGAGCAACTTTCCGACAGTATAATTTTCCGCGAATATAAAACCCACTCAAGTATTCTCGATCAATTATTATTAATTTCGTCATAATTTATTTGAGTCTGTATTTTTCTTCACAAACCGAGTGTTTATGAATTAATCTTTCTCGATAACTTAATAGATTGTGAATAATATTAATGATGAAAAATAATTCTTATCAATAATTTTAATAGTGCTGCATTATAAACGAGTAACATTTACTTAATAATTTTATTAATGAATTTTTCGGTGTATTAAGAAAATATAGAAGTTAAGAAAAGGAAAATAACGGAAACGAAAAGGAAATAAGGTAGATAAAAGATAAAACAGATTTCATCAATAAGTATTGATCTTATAACACGGTTTCTTACGTTACAAAAATCGATCAGTAAGAAGAATAAAGAACCCAAAGAGTAAAGAACAGAGATATCTACTTCTACATTGCGGTAAATATTTCAGATTCATTAAAAATGATATACATAAACTAATTCACCAATATAATAAAATATTTTGAGATAATATATTAAGATTTTTTAAAACGTACTGTATTTGCGATCCAACAGGTCAAGGCAATGCTCAATTACAGCTCATCGCGAATATACTTTGGAATATACGTCTTTAATTTCCTTCCCACAGATAATCTTTTCCATAGGTCCCTCCTCTTATCCACAGGCCATTTCTCGACCAACATAGCAACTCTTCAAGGGCAGGTACAAGAGGCGTCGTATTGTGATTCCCCAGAAACCAAGCGCAATTGCACTGGAGGCGAACGAGCTTTAAATAATGAAACAGGCTTAGGACCTGCTCCACCTCAAATCGCATTTCGTCCACTGTACAATCCCGACGGCGCCGTGGCTCACCCTCCCCACTCAACGCTTCCCAGGGCGTCCAGAAGGGGGAGGCGAGATTTAAACTTTGCGCCGTCCCTCTCCCTCCACCGTCCCTCGCTCACTGCTTCCTCGCGCAGATACAGAGCAGACGCTCCGGGGTGAGGGAGAGGGGGGCACTGGAGTTTCCAAATCGGCCTCTTTCCGCACAGCACGAAGCTCCGAGGATCTTCGCGCAAATGTGTAACCTCCCCCGCCCGGTAGCTTAATAAAGTACACACGGCCGCGAAAGTGGGTACTTTGCGGACTAGGGCAACGCATTTCCGAGGATGTCGGTTCGAAGCCGGGATCAGCTGGCGCGCCAACAGCGTCTTCTTTGGTTTCCTCGTCTTCCCCTCCCCACCCACCACCCGGAGCCGCGCGGCCTCCTGCAGGGTTTTGCCTGCGGTAGCTGCAGCAGCTGAGCCGATGCGGCCTACAGCCCTTGAATATTCCGCGGTGAAATACGATCCGCGCGAAGGAAAGCGGATAGCCGGCAGGCGCCCCTCTTCGTACGTCTCTTACCGATCCACTGCGGTTCTTTCCACGTGAATGATTGGTCTGCTAAACGGGTAGATATTGCAACTTTAATTTGGCAAGTGTTGGAACGAAATGTTTTAGCCTCATGTTTACGCTTTTGGAGGGCATTAAATATTCACTGTATTGAAATAGGAGCACTAATGGTTATGGAACTACTTTATTTGTCATTTATTCATAATTGAAAATTATCAATTAAGTTGTAAATAAAAACAATGTACAAGGAATAAAACTGGACACTGTAAACTAAGCCACCTACATATAATAGAAAGAAATCCAGCCCCTATATGTGACCACTGTAATACTCCTATTAATCTGTCTCATATCATTGTTCCATGCCCCCTTTACAATCTATCCAGACAAAAATACCTACTGAATCTGAGCCTGGAGTCAATTCTTAGGTCTATTGATTACCAAGATAAAGTGATCCAATTTTGTAAATATATAAATATATTCATTTAAATTTAATTCAAAAGTATACTAGCACAAGAAGCCCTATTATCACTTTTCTTATTTAATTTGTACGTCGCATATATTCCTACTAGTAATGCAATAATTGTAGCTAACTTTGCATATGATACTTTACTCTTTTGATACAATGGAGTAGAATTCTATTGGCTGGCTGCACTGATCGGTAGTTTTCCGTGGTTTCTCCGACCAACACCAGGCGAATGTCGGAGCAGTACCCTAACAAACGGGCCAAAAACCGCGCGCGATCTTTCCTTCCTCTTCCTTGTCCTGACCTCAACCCCTTACACACACACCTACACTAACATGCACTACACTACCATACATGCCGGGAGACCGTTCGGGAGCTTAGAGATTGTCCCGACTGGGGCGGTGCCCCGCTGGTGGGAGATACATTGTTGAGGGAAACCCCACTAGTGGACGGTAGGTCGGCGCCGGATCTTGCCATCCAGCGGGTAAAGAACACCGCCACCTCTCGATGGAAAAACGCGCACTTCACTTATGGGACTAATGACCTCTGTAGTTGGCGCGCTCGGAAACACGATCAATCAATCAATCTTTTATGCTAACCGAAACCTAAACACAACATGCCGTGTAATTTAATGTCACCTAAAAACATGGAAAATTAATCAAAATTGAAAATCGAAATTAAACTAAATAAATCAATATCGAAAGTATTTACGCGTTTTCTGGGTGTTCTCATGAACACAAAACTAAATTGGCACAGTTACATCTCGTCCAAAGTAATTGAAGCCAATAGAAGGTTAGCTATTTTACGTCCTATTCTCAACCATAACTCTTCTTTAAAAATTCGTTCCACGTTAACCATTTACAAATCTATTCTTCGCCCGTTATTTACTTACACATGCCCTGTTTCGATTTCAGCTGCCCCAACCACATTAAATAAATTACAAATCTTCCAAAACAATATCTTAAGAATAACAGTAAATGCCCCCTGGTTTGTCAGCAGTAAGACCCTTCACAACGATCTTGCAACAGAACCAATTACTTTCTTTATTATGAAACTGGCACATAATTTCTTCAAAAATTTTAATCATGTACAAGGAACAGTCACTTATGAAATAGAAACCAATCAGCTCCCATTCTCCCGCCTAAGAAACAGACTCCCATTTTACATTTTCCTTCAATATCTCTCCGATATTAGATAAGGTAAGAACATTTCTTGCAAGTACCTGTCCCTTCCATTGTATTTCCTTTCTAACCCTGCCATTATTCTCCAACAAAATTTCCTCGTAATAACCTTGGTTGAAGGTATAACACATGAAATCACTATCAAAGAGGTAACAACAAGAAGTTACCCCCATCACATTTCGCTGATACAAAGTTGCTCGGTCAATCAATTGAAGTGCCTCATGCCTGAATGTTGTCCTGTCTGGGCATGTAATATAATATATATGAGGCGGTTAGAACCAAAGGGGTGTAAGTGACAAAAACGTAGTTTAGAGAAAATGAGCCTTAAAGTTTGGATCAAAATAAAAATTCTGAAGTGTTCTAGAAGCATTTCTAAAGTAATTATTCTTTCTGTTAGTTATTAACGAACTTATATTTACAATTTCTATAGATTTTGTTTAATACATATTGAAATAGGATCTTTTTCCAAAATGCTTATGTGTACTTACACCCATTTGCCACCAAATGTGTCACTTACATCCGTTTTTCTATGAGCGTATTAGATTGGAAGTGAACTGAAAATACCGTTTTGACATTCAGAACCAGTATATTGACAATAAATAATAATAATAATAATAATATAATAACCCACATAGGGAGTACACGACCTTGCAGTTGGTGGTGGAGCTTGAGTACCCCCATGAGCCTTAAAGGTATGTCAGTGGTAGCCTAGCTACCGGTAGGGCCTCCCTTGCTGAATAGGTTGAAGGTGAGGGGTCAGACGAAGAAGTACTCCATTTTGAGGAGAGTGGGAAGTAAGTAGAGAGGGAAGGGTCATGAACCTTTGGACTTCCTGTTGTTGGCCCATAGAGGGTACAGGAGAGAAACTGGGTTGGCACACCTGGCCACTGATTAGAGTGGAGGACCGAACCTTGCATTAGCCAGCGAAGGAGGCTGCCTTCAGCAGTCAGTGAAAATCCCGTAGGGTTTAGTAATGCCGACTGGCGATCGGAGGGACCCCTTGCTGGGCCCTGCGGGGGGATGCCCCGAGGCCACTATGGGTCGCAGTAACGGATGGCAGGAAACAACCCGAGGGTTAAGTGTGATCTGTGAACTCGAACTTGCGTCCTGCGAATCTTCAATTCAAACCAATGAGCAAAATGGATAGAACAAGCAATGTAATGAATCTTAACGTGCCTTGTTCTACCAATGTCCCATACCTGCTCAGAAACCGAGATAATGTCACCTTGTCGACGTCTGGCCATCCCACGGATGTTAGTCCCAGGGACCCAGAGCCGGCAGTAGCTCGAAGCCATCGTCAGAGATGGACCCAGGATGAATTAAAGGAGATGATGTGGTGCTTTTACTATGCAAAAGCAAAAAATGGGGGCTCAGAAATAGAAGTTTTCAAGGTATGGAGAGAGCGGAACCCAGATATGAGACCTACTCTAGACTCAAAGAAGCTTGCCAGTCAACGTCGATACATACTCAGCAGTGGAAAATTCACAGCAGAGCAACTTGCTGACATTGAGAGAAATGCGGAGTATGTACTTCGCTCGAACTATCCACACGACGAACATGTAGAACTTGAAAATGATGACCCCGTGGAAGGTTCATCTCTTTCCAGTGAAACACACGTCAGTGATGAAAATCCATCTGGCAATGAATTACACGATAAGGACATGGTGCGAAATCTCCTTCGGCGCGAAATAGAAAGAGTTAGTCAACTTCCGTTTGAATCTCGCGAACCGTTGAGGAGAATATACGAAAATGCCAAAGCTAAAAGAGTGATAGAAACAGTGAATTCTGTCTTAAATGAGGTGGTGGAGACCCCAGGCAGAGATCTAGATATTACTGAAATCAATCACATCATATATGCAACTGGATATCTAGTATCTCAGATAATTTTGGGGCCAGCCAAGAACACCGACGGCCGACAGCAAAACAGAATAAACAGCTCTGTACCCCCATGGATGAACAGAATTATGAAACGGATAGCCGATACTCGGCGCGAAATATCACTCTTAGCTGAGGGATCTTGTAAATCAACGCACACCTCTAAAGTTCAACGAAAACTATTCAATGTTGAACAAAAATACCAAATTGAAAGTGACATCAGCAGGCTAATGGTAGTTGAGAAGCTAAAAGAGAAAATTCAAGCATGGGCTCAACGAATTAGACGTTACAAACGCATAATAGATTTCCGTGTGCAGAATCGGTTGTTTGAAACAGACGCGAAGAAATTCTATCGCAATCTGACTCAGAAACCGAATGACAATGCTGTCACGCCTTCAAAAGATGATGTCGAGGCATTTTGGGCAGCACTCTGGGAAGAGAGCAGATCCTACAACAAAGATGCATCGTGGCTTCAATCTGAAGTTGATGCTGCAAATGAACTTGTGGAAACAGTGGAAGATGTTCACGAATTCTTGGAAGAGGACCTCTTCCAAGCAATTAAGAACATGGGAAACTGGAAATCCCCCGGGATTGATAAGATCCAGATTTATTGGATTAAGAGACTAACAGCATTACATCCGCATCTGGCAAAGGCTATTAATAATATTTTAGAAAATCCAAAGGAACTCCCGGAATGGCTCACACGCGGTATCACGTATCTGCTACCCAAAGAGGGAGACAGCTCTTTGGCGAAGAACTACAGGCCAATCACTTGTCTGCCAGTACTGTACAAAGTTATAACTTCAGCCATAGCTGACAAAATGTACAGACATCTAGAAAAGAATCATCTAATGCCAGCTGAACAAAAAGGATGTCGTAAAGGTTCTTATGGCTGTAAGGAAATCTTGCTACTGAATAATCTTGAATGATGTAAAGAAACGAAAACGTAATTTGAGCATGGCTTGGATTGACTACGTCTGTTGGATTGTGTACGATATTGTACGACCAACAGATTCAAACTGATCGCACGATAGCGGCAAACAAACCGGATATAGTCATCCGGGATTTTGAGAAAAAATCGTGTCTACTTGTGGATGTTGCTGTGCCTTGCGATCAAAATGTCGTTACCAAGGAGGTAGAGAAACGTCTTAAATACAAGAGTTTGAAAATCGAGATCAGCCGAATGTGGGGCGTAAAAGCACAGGTCGTCCCGATAGTTATCGGAGCTCTGGGATTTGTTCCGCAAAATTTTAGTAAGAACTTGTCTAAACTCCCTGGTAATTCAAAAGACTGGGACGTGCAAGAAATTGTGTTATTTGGAACAGCCCACATTTTGCGTAAAGTATTGTAGAGGCACTGATAGTCACCGGATCTGCTCCTTAGGTAGCTGGCTGCAACCTGGAGTAGATCTTATATTCAGCCGACTCATAACATCTTTAGTCCTGATAATAATAATAATTTTACAAGTAAATCATTCTGACTCCAATGTTGTGTCTTCGCCACTATCTGCACTGGGCTCTTCAATGGCATCTTGAAGCAATTTGTTCCTCGAGTATGTGTTTTTGATCCCTGTAAAACAGTGTGGTGGACAGGAGGTATAAACTGAAGACACTGCTGTAGATTCTTATATTTTGCATTTGTTATTGCAAGCGATGATTCATACAGTAACTGTAAATGTGTGGATGAAAGTGGTCGTCCTTTCTTGGTTTTCCTGAGGTCGACTGATTCAAACTGTATGTCTTCGTTTAGAGTATTCTCCTAATACAGTGTGTATGAATGATCCTTTTCTAGATGAAATCGTTGAATATAGCGCATCCCTTAACGTTGTCTTTGACAAGATCATTCATAGATTGTATTGATACAAAATCATCTGTTGATATAAGTTTGGCACTTAACTTTCGGCTCGAACTTGTCACAACCTTAACCCAGTCATATGGTGTAAACACATACTGCTGATATTTCTCAGCCTTTTCAATTTGGCCGAAGTCTTGATCACATTCCATATAGATTTGCCCAGAAACCAGGAACTTGTTACCCACAGTTTGTAGTGATGTATTTTGTAAGAAGAACATGCAGAACAGATATTTTTATTTTTTGTCCTGTAGCATTATCACTAAAAGCGACTAGATGATTTGTAGAAGCAAGAAGCTGCTAAACAATACTCAATTTCTTGAGATGTTCTTGAGTCCTCTCCTTCAAGCCACATATACATTGTAGAACTGTAATTAGCAAGGTCGTGAATGGCGAAATTGTACGTCCATAACTGTCAAAAGTAATAGACTGTACTACTTGTTAACATAGGTGTAGGCAATGTTTTTTGCAAATCAAAACATATAGCCTTAACTCTTGTAGGGTTCTCTTTTTCCAGATGTTTAGCATTACTTTTCGCTGTTCTGGCTTTCTCTACCTATCGCAAATGATATTTCTTATTTATTTTACTTCTTTCTATCTCTTGCAAGTTTTCTTATCAGTACCTCCTTATCAGTATCATCTGCTGAATATACATGTAAAATAAAACATTATTAATTCCTCATTTGGCATTTGATAACGTGAACAATCATATAATACATGACCGGAAAAGAGAAAGGTTACATTCAGAATCAGATTCTTTCGGGTACAAAATTAAGTAATATTACCTTATGTATTAGTACCTCTGCTTCCTGTTTCTTTACCATTTTCCTCTTTGTCAAACTCATCACTAACTTCGATTGTAAATGTACAAAAATATAAGTAATATAGTAAAGACACGTCACGTAAAGTGTGAAGCTCCTTCGCGCTAAAGAGGCGCAACTGCACTTATATCCCTTTGCCACCAAATGCTTACGACGTTTTGTTAAGTAGTTTTCAGAAACACCATTAAAACGCAGCACAAATCAATGAATAATCTTGCATGCCTTTGCCTACAAACACAATCCACTTCATGCTTCAAAGTGAGTGAGATACCTTATATTTCTCAATTTTGTCACTTACACCCCCTTTGGTTCTAACCGCCTAATATATATATATAATATATATTATATTTATTATTATATTATATTATATATATAATATATATATATGAGGCGGTTAGAAATTATATATATAATTTTATATATTTATTATATATATTTTTATTTATATATATATTATTATTTTATTTATTATTTTATATATTATTATATAATTATTATTTTACATTCACAGACATAATATAATATATTATGGAGGAAAAAGGAGTAGAAGAAGAAAAACTAATTGACTGTGTAAATGTCAACTCATGGAAAATATATAATATTGCGAATGAAGAAAAGATGTCACAGCTATAATTTTGCTCTTATGATTTTACTCTAATGAAATCTGAAGACTGTGCAAAAATGTAATTGCAATAATGGGTCAATGAATACACAGGAGACTGAAAAATCTTATTTTCTCGACCCAGAAACAATTCTCTACGAAAAGAAATACGTTATTGTCATGTAAGGATACCCAGAGAGGTGGCTCAGGGCACAAATTTGTCACTGATTGTGAGGTTCTAGTGTTCGAGTCCGAACAATAGCAGGACTTTCGATACTAGGTAGGTCGAGTTCAGAAACGGCCGCTCTCATCGGGGATTTTCCTTGGTTTCTTCAATCAATAGTAGGTAAATCCGGAGCAGAACCCAACAAACAGGCCACAGACCGTGATCATCCCTTCATCCTTGTCCTATCGTTACCCTTTTCTTGCACACACAGTCTTGCACTACACTACCACACTTACCGGGAGACCAATTGGGGCCTAGAGCTGGTCTCGGCTGAGGCCGTGACCTGCTAATGGGAGATACCTGCATGTAGAAAAAACCCGCAAGCTGACAGGTAGATCGGTGGGGGATCTCGCCATTCAACAGGGGAAAATCACCGCCACCCCCCGCGCTTCATTTACAATATTAATGAACATATCAGTTCCGGAATCATCAATCATGATGTAGAGCCCGTGATTATGGAGAAATGAAAGCCAGAAGTAAGCGCAGATTTTGGAAAAGCACTACAATTTACAAAAGTAAAAAATTGCAATGTTCAACTCCATTCAAAATATTTTCGGTTGTCTCATGTGAAGATGAACTTTTATATACCCTAAGGTCCCAAAGTTGCGTATACGCAACATTTGGTGTACATTGACTATTGGTTAAAAATTATAAATGAATTGTTTATTCTTTCTATTGTTGTATTAGAGGAAATACATAATATTATTTAATAATATTAGTATTTCACTGCATGGTTTTTAATGAGTTAATTTTGCATCTCTCTCGGAACAGTACCTTCATACTCACACTCAACGCCACATAATGGCCTCTTTCGAACAGCACTGGCACTATCACGTTCTCCTACTTTGCCTGTAATCTCTACGTTAAACCTGTGAGCTACAATAGTCGATTTACAACTATCCTATCAAGCATTTTCCTTGCTCGCAGAGTCTCTTCTGCGAGTTTTGAACTCAGAGTAGGGCTCCTCCTCATTTTCCAATGTAGACTAAATTGTATCCTTGCATTCATTCTACCTTAATTCTACTTACATTACTTTCACTCTAACACCCAACGATGTGCGTTGCTAGACTTTTGGCGTTCCTGTGCTGCGCATGCTTCTCCAAATTTCACCACCAGCACTGATATAGTAGCTTACCAATACTTCCAGCACCTCAGCACATAATGTAGCTGCATTACCACCGCGCTAGTCTTTCCTTTCATTTTCAATAACGTTACAGTATCTTCCGTTTCGCATTTTACGTTGCCCCACCACACCATCTGTCGGTCACCAACCCACACTGTCTTAATTACCTGCCGCTTCTACCTCCTCCAACCAAGTCATTTTTACTTTCCCGTATACGTACGTATACACGGAGTGATATACGTAGTATAGGGAATGTTACGTAATGCTGCGCGAAAAAATGGCCAATTTTCGGCGAAAAAAATTAATTGCCGGGCCGTCAAAACGAATAAGTGGATAAAACCTAGTGCTAAATTAAGAAAAAAATCCCCTAACACGTGGTGTAGCCAGAAACCCTGTTTTCTAGGTCCTTGATACCGAAAAACCAATTGAAAAGAAAACGTCCGTCCGTCCGTCCGTCCGCCCGTCCGTCCGTCCGTCCGTCCGTCCGTCCGTCCGTCCGTCCGTCCGTCCGTCCGTCCGTCCGTCCGTCCGTCCGTCCGTCCGTCCGTCCGTCCGTCCGTCCGTCCGTCTGTCCGTCCGTCTGTGAACACTGCTAGCGCCTAAACCATACGTACGATTTCTTCCAACATGGATATTCCCCGGTCGATCTGATTCTAGTAAAAGCTTTGAGATTTTGAAAAAGATTCTTCAAAATTTGGGGGTACTTAATATGAAGCACCCCGGGGATTTTCAACATTTTCTCAAAAACGGCTCCAAAATTTTTCTTTAAATTTCTTGTATGAATAGAGTAAAATATACTTTTTAACATGCCATAGGTCCGATTTTCACGTACAGCTCTGAATTTTCGAAAATTGTGAAAGTTTTACTTTTTTTCGGCGTCTTTCTCCAACTACAAAATTGAAGATAGAGACTTTTTCTTCAAATAAAATTTGTTCTGCATATTGAGTTCTTCAATAAAGGTCTTGTAAATGTTTTTCTAAATTTTAGTAGTTTTCGTGCAATATTGCGTGCAATATGTGCAATTTCAAAAAATTACAAAAACAAGATTTTCTCAAAAACTGCTCCAAAGTTTTTCTTTAAACTTTTGGTAGGGATAGTGGTAAATGTACTCTATCAATGACATAAAAGTCATTTTGGTCTATCGGTTGGTTGGTTCAAAAATTACAAAAATGTATATTTGTTTACTTGTCTCTCACGCCGTTAATATTTACATTATCGGCGATTTTTTCACATTATTATATTGACGAGTATATATGCTTTAAATAATGTCAAGTAAAGTTTCTCGAAAACACAACCATTTTCAGTGAAAAGTAGCTCAATTTTCGGCATTTTCAGAAATGCTCAAAGGCCATTTTCTCGCATATGGCTGCAATTTTTTCTTGAAACTTTTGTAACGGATAGTGCTAATTACACTCTTTAGTATAGCGTAAAGTTTATTTTGAGTTATGTTGTTGTTTTATCAAAAATTACATAATTGTAATTTTTTTGAAAGATCTCTCACATCTTTAATATGCACATTATCCGCAATTTGTAAAGATTATTATATTTGTGAGTGTAAGTGCTTCAAATAACGTCAAATAAAGTATTTTGAAAACTCAATCATTTTCTGTGAAAAATGAGCTTCAATTTCGCATTTTTAGTAGCGCTAAAACCCATTTTCTCTTGAACGGCACATCTTTTTTAAAGAAAATTGCCATTTACGGCTAGGTTTTTGTGTTCTTTAATATTCTAAAATTAATGTTTCCGTTCTACCAATAGGAAACCGAAAAATTAAGAAAATTACAAAAAAATGTACTTTTAGCGGTGATAGATGACAGCTGGCAAGAACGGGTTTGTGGCAATTCTGAATAGCTAGCGAAGACCCAAGGAAATAGAAAACTAATACGGGAAAGTCTGTGCCATTCTGTAGCACCTTTAGTTAATTACCCTATGCAGGTCCTATCCCCTATCTCCAGCACCGCAATCCATATTCCAACCCACTTTGACCTAACATGATCGGCGCTTCCGCCTTTTCTGCTTCGTCAGCCTCTCACTTTCAAAATTCTTTACAAACTGTGACGTTCCGCTCACTAATCTCAACATCAGCTTCGCACCCATACCTTTCCCCATGCTCGCCTGCGTCCTCAGATACCCCACTTACCAGGAATAGACAACAATGCAATCTCTGCGTCCGCCCTCCCTGAATTGATTTTTTGCTGACAATTCCGCCTTTTCCTAGGCTGCAAGTTCATCAACAATTCACCGTTGACGCTTTTTTCGCCTCTCACCATTCACCACCGCCACTTCCATCTCCATTTTCCTACATAGTCACCACCACCCCAACTTTTGCTTCCATCAACTATGCCATCACAGTTCGATCTACATCCCTCAGCTAGCCATACACATTTACCTGCAGTGCAGTCACGTTTACCTTCTCCTGCAATTTAGGCATTTCTGCCTCTTCTCTCTCTTCTCCTTTCTGCCTTCCATCTCAAACTATTTCTATACATTGGCCTGCGTCTCTTATTATATTACTTCATACATCATCACCCCGTAAGAATTTCTTCTATCTTCAATATCGTTACAGCCGGTTGAGTTTCACTCTGCTATATGCTTCATCTTCACCTTTATCACCTTCCATTGCTCCTGTTCCACTTCTGTCCGTCACCATCCCACATTGTCCTACGCTGCTGGAGCCACCTTCTCCCATCCCGCCAGTTTTAAACATCTTACTTCCGCATACATTGCCCTCCGCGATCCACCAGCATCATAGTTTATACTCCACTTCACACTGTCTTACTTTGCTTCCGTTTCTGCCTTCTCCAATCTCGCCAGTTTCGTACATTCTACTTCCGCATTACTTTTGTCATACACATAACTATCTTCGGTACTTTGCCGTCCGCTATCCAAGAGCACTACAATTCATAAACCACCTCACATCGTCTCACGTTGCCGCTGCTTCCAGCCTTGTTCAAACTTGCCAGTTTCGTACATTCTACTTCCACATTACCTGTATCGTACACATAACTATCTCCGGTACTTTGCCGTCCGCTATCCACGAGCACTACAATTCATAACCCACCTCACATTGTCTCACGTTGCCACCGCTTCCGCCTTCTTCAATCTCGCCAGTTTCGTACATTCTTCTCCCACACACGCTACCGCCCCTATTCCCAGAACCCCAACCCTCATCCCAGGCCACTCCAGGCTGCAGCGACGGCGCTTCCGCCTTCTCCCGCATCGCCGGCGCCGGGCGGCCGTATCGGCTCCGCCGTAGCGCTGGGGCGCCGCGCGGCCCGGCCCGGCGCGGCGTCTCGATTTCCTGGCCGTAATGACAGCTCATCGAAGCCAAGATTGGCGCGCTCTGGGGCCTTATTGATATTTTCCGCGAGTGCGGCTGACAGGGCGACGCCGGCGCTCGCACACTTCCTCCTCCGCCCCTCCCCCGTCCCCCTCCCTCCGACGCCCCTCGCCGGCGCGCCGGGGCGACGGCGCACGGCTGCCCGCACACGCGGGCGCGAAGGCGGCTGAGGGGAATTAAGGCAACGCTTCATCTGCAGCGTGTGCGTTGAGCGCGATTTTTTAAGTTTTTCTTTCGTTCGGTCTTGAAGGCAGTTTGGTTTTTTCGTCTTAAATGTATTGATGTAATGTTCTAATTTTGTATGTTCACTCACAGACGTTTTTGGAGTCAATATCATTTTAGAAATGTCTCGTTTGTATCTATCTCCGAGCAAATAACGATTGCGTTGTTCTGTAATAAAGATAATGCTTTTCCTAGGAAGTAAACCTTGTCGTTCCATTAGTAACTGCCTCTTTACAAACTTTCGAACTTGGTTTTCTTGAATCAATACTTTAGATTGTCTGTTAGAATACAATATTAATATTAAAATAAAAGTTCCAAGAAGTTTACAGACAGTCAAAACAATAAAATTTAATCATAAAATCACATAATGATGCAGATGAATATTATACAGTTTTGGCAACGTTTCGGAAGACAGTTTTCCTCCATCATCAGGCCTTACAATGAATAAAAATTACATAATGAACCACATAAATAAACAACATAGGTCTTAGCTGAATATAACTGATGTTGCTTGTTGACACGATGTATGGTTCCGGGCGTGATACATTAGAAACAACCATACTGAGGTTAAATCTAAAAGAGAAGAATAAAAAGACTGAAATTAAAATGTGCGTCATAAATATAAAATGATAGTTTTTGAAATAGAATAATAATAAAAGCTGAATTAAAATGTATTACATCCTAAAACATAGGGCAAGTGCACAGCAAAGAAGATCATACTCACAATTGAGACATCACATATTGCGAAGAGCTGAATTTAACACTTTCTGGTAACGGGAGCTCTTACTTCGAAGAGCGTAGTGGCATGACTGTTGAGGTGAGATGTGAGTATTGGGAGGGCGGTGTGGAAGGTAGGGGTGGGGGGAGGGGGAGGATGAAAGGGGGGTTGTCAGAAGTGCCAGACGAACGACTACGTAATAAATACTTACAAGGAGGGTTCTTTCGATCGATAGCGGGTAGTTCGACTTGCAAGGCGGAATCATCACTGGTGTTATGAGGTGGCTCGTTGGGGTTCTCCTGATGGACATAACCTCGATCATGAACACTATCAAGACTAAGAAATTCAGAACGTCCATTCTGTATATCTTTAAATTTAATCAAAATCGAATCGTAACTTTTAGAGAACATGTTGCACTCCATGTTGGAGTTCATGGAAGCAATGGTTTTTATAAACAGAGATTCAAGAACCATTCTGGAGTTCCAGTTGGGTTCTATGGCTAAAATGGTAGGGTTATTGAAATCAATGAGATTATCATGATTGATTCGATGAGCCGTAAGTGAGTTCTGTTTTTCAAAGGGAAGTTTGATGTTGTTCTTGTGTTCATTGATACGGTCACTTAGTTTTCTCCAAGTTTGTCCTACATAGGCAAGATGGCATTGAGAACATTTTAAAGAATATACAGTGTTGAGAGTTTTCAATTTTGATATTGGATCTTTTAAATGACGAACTGTGTTAGATTTATTGCAAGTGGAATTGACTAAAATAATGTTTGGGAAATTATTATGGAGTTGTCGTTTAATTTTATTATTAATACTATGGACATAAGGTAATGAAAACTAATAGTATTAGAGCTAGTGGGAAGGGCTTGTGTTTCGTCTACTTTAACCTTATCATGAACTAAAGACCTATGTGCCATATGTTTCAGTTTTGACAAACAAATTTAGAAATGAAAGAAATGGGATAATCATTCCTAATCAGTAATAAAAATATCTTATGAAGGGCAGCCGGATAAAAAATTGAATCAGACAAATCAAAAGCTCTTTGAACAAGGTTCTTAACCAGGGCAACCTTCATAGAAGTAGGATGATTAGATTGAAAGTTGAGGATGACGCCAGCATATGTGGGTTTGATGTACCACTTAGTAAGGCAGAAATTGGGAAACCTAAATATGTTAACGTTAAGAAAATTAATAGTGCATTCCTCTTCTTTTTCAAGAGTAAATTCTAAATTTGAATGATGTGAGTTGCAACACGATTAAAGTGTCATCAACGTAACGGGTGTAAACTTTTAAATTTAAAGTAGAGAGCACTTCGGTTTCTAGTTTCTCATTGAAATTTTCACATAAGATACTGCTTAGAACACCCCGAATTGGACAACCTTCTTTTTGAAAATATACTTTCTGATTAAAGATAAATGTTATATTACATAGAATTAATTTAATTGCTAATATAATTTTAGTTTTCGGCATATTAGAGTTCTTGTATTGAACTTGGGAAGTCAAAAGCTCATCTAAACTTGAGAATATTATTTGATGTGGCATAGATGGGGTACATTTTAACAATGTCCTAAAGAGATAAATCTATCTTGAGGGGTAAGTTGAAGTTTAAGCGTTTGACAACATTCACTACTGTTTTGGCGTTATATTGATAATCATGCTGTATAAAGGTTTTAAGAACATCATTCAAAAACTTAGAAAATTTATAATCAGGCGAGGACAAACTGGAAACGACCCGTCTAAAAGGAATTACCTTCTTGGCGAACCCATACGCTCTGGAAATCCCCGGCATAGTTGGATACAAAGAACGATATGTAGATAATGAAATTTATTTTTTATCAAGCCATCTCTTCAAGAGGGATTGAATTTTGGATTGATAAATTCTTGAGGGATCTCTAAGTATTTGTTTAAAGTTATTGCTAGATTTTAAGTTATCTTCAACCTTGGTGAAGCAAGAGGAATTTTCTATTATAGCGACTGCACCACCTTTATCCGTTGGAATGACAACTAAATCCGGATGATTTTTGAAAAAATGTTTAGTTTGTAGGAAATTACGATGTAATAAATTTTGTTGTTGATTTGAACTGACGGGATTACTAATCTAACTGGAGATGGAATTAACGAGGATATTCCTCATGTCTTCCCTTTTACTTTGCGTAACTCTTTGTATGTTAGTTTCTATGGATTTGATCAGTTGAAAGGTGACACGTTTTTTATCTTTGTAAAGAGAAATGAAAATTGTTGACCTAACATCAAGGTTTGTTGAACGGCCAACGGAATTTCTAAAGAAGTTAAATTATACAACCTGGGGCCAAAGGTCTCATCGGTTTTTTGTTGATTTTGAGTGTTTCAGATTTGCCTGGTTCTCTAAAAGTAAGTTATTAAACTTATCAAGTCTTTTTCGACTCTCATATTCAAATATTTTTCTTAGTTTTGACAACTGCGTTTCATAAAAGAAGTTTAATATATCAGAAGGTAAAACATTTTAAGAGCCATTTCGGTCTTGTTTAAAGATATTTGTAGTTTTTTAGTATAAAATATTTGTCAGAAATGGTAAAATTCAATAGATGTCGGATAAACTTGGCTATGTGTTTATCAAACTTGGCTATGTGTGAGGCAGCTATGGAAAAATCGCAGTTTAGGTCGCGGCGTCTCGCGAACAGCCAAGTAGATACCGACAACCGGTTGCGAAAGCATACATCTTCGTCATCCTACACGTTCACTTTAAATATTTTGAACCATTACTTTGTTTTTGTCCTTGTGTAGTGAGTGACAGCCAAATAAGTCACCAGAAGACTAAGGAAAGTTTCAAAATACATTTTTTGTTACTGATATGTGCGAAACACATTTATAATTCGTTACAAATATGTATTTTTGTACTATTTTTGTGTAGCGGGAAAAAATTAATTGAATTTACATTATTTCTTGTAGGAAATTTTGATTCAGTTTTCGTACATGAGGTTCCATCAGATTTTTGTGAATTGACTAATCATGAAAATATATTCCATTGTATTCCAACACCTACTCCCAACACCTAAACCTCTACGCCAACATCTACATGCATTTAGTACAGCATTAATGTGTGAAAGATTATCATAACGTAAAACACATGCTTTTTAATAAAATCGTTGTTGATGGCAATCCTAAACAGCGTTTCGGAAATGTGAATTTATTATAGATGTATGTAAAACTGCATGGCCTTTCAATGTTAGTTTTCCCTTAGTAAGGTGCCAGCGTGGCTGAAGAACTTTGTGTCTACGACATTCGGAGTTGAAGCAACAGCCATTAATGTTACATCTTAAGGATTTGTTCTGTAATGCTACAACTTCTTTATGTCAGAGTTCAGCGTACCTTACAATACGGCGCAAGAACAAGCATTTCGATCTGGCAACTACAGTCATAATATAATGAGTTTCTTTTCGTTAACTCGAAAAAAGGAATGCAATTTTGTGAGTTCGTGGATTACACAGAGATCCCACGTAAGAAGACCCAGGGTCACAAATTATCTAAATAAAATAATTGTTGATTGTTTATTTCTTATAAAGTGACTGGAGCCAGCCGCATCGTATCAATCAGCTCACTGTTTCACAGGTACTCTTGGGTATTGTATCTGACGTAAACCCTCCCTCCCTTCAACATTTTTTAAACATTCTATACCAACTTACTCTACATTACACAAATAAGATTATATGCGAAATCAAGAATTGCATATTAAATTAAACTATTTCGAACAGAGGACTTCATGAGTTTGAGATATTTAATATTTCTCTTCTTAGTACAGTAAAATGTATTCAATACGAAACGTTAATAACGCGGTAATCTGTCTACACGGATCACACTAGTACCTACACGGATCACAGTAAATTCAAAGAAGGCAATCGATCAAATTATAATTAACAAAACCACTACTCGACATCAAATTGAAACAAAAAGATTTAGGATACAGTGACCACGATGCACAAATTCTTACCATTATACGAAATGCGAACAATGACACAATAAATAATACACGTATGAGTAGAGTGTTTTCTAAAAGTAAAAATAAAATTATTCATTGATTACTTGCTGCAGGAGTCATGGGACGCGGTTTATAATACTATTGATACAAACGATAAATATTATTCTTTTTTTCAACGCTTTCATTTCATTTTAACACTTGCTTTCCTCTTCAGAAAAGAAAATTAAATATTTCACGCAAAAACAATTCTTGGATAACACAAGGGATTAGAACATCATGTAAAAAACAAACGAGTTCTTTCTTTCATTTCTAAGCATTATAACGTATCTCAAGATTTCCTCCTGTACTTTAAAAAAATACAAATCATTGTTAAGAAAAGTCATAAGGCAGGCTAAAATCATGAAACACGATCAGGATATTTTGAACTCAAATAACAAAACAAAATCAATGTGGGATATAGTAAAAATGCGACCAAACCAACTAGAAACCTCGTAGAGAATGTTGATTTAAAAGATAACGATAGAGATGTGAACGATCCGGCAACAGTAGCTAGTCTCTTTAACCAATACTTTTCGAGAATTGCTGTCGATCTCACTAAGGGTTTTTCAGCCACAAAATTCAACATCTGACGTTTCCCTAAAAATCTTAGACACTATGTTCGTTTCCGAAACCTCTTCCTATGAAATTCTCAAAATAATCGGTAAATTAAAAAATAAATATTCGGCCGGTTTAGATGAATTTCCGGATTGTTTGTTAAAGACATGCGCGCCAGCCATTATACACCCGTTAACTCACATATTTAATGCATCCTTATGCACCGGAATTTTTCCAGATATTTTTAAAAACAGCTAAGATTAAGCCGCTCTTCAAAAAAGGCAACAAAAAATGAAGTTCAAAATTATCGGCCAATTTCTCTTTTGTCAGTTTTTTCAAAAATATTAGAGAGACTTTTTTTATGTGCGAATGGAAACCTTTCTCAATAAACACGACGCGTTTTCAAATTGCCAACATGGATTCCGGAAATCAAAATCTACGGAAACAGCCATTTTTTCTTTTCTTAAGGATGTTGCCTCATCATTGGATCAAAACGAAGCAACTATTGGAATATTTTTAGATCTTTCAAAGCTTTTGACGTCATTGATCATAACATTTTACTTTCAAAATTACCTTCGTATGGAATCCGTGGTATTGCTCTAGATTGGCTGTGTTCGTACCTTAAACAACGATCTCAGAGAGTAGAAATACCTTACTGGAATGATGGAACTTTATGTACACACCTTTCCGGTTCTTTGCCAATTGCACGTGGAGTCCCGCAAGGATCGATTTTAGGCCCTATTCTCTTCCTATTATACGTAAATGACATGCCCTTAGCGATTCGAAACGGAAGAACAGTTCTCTTTGCGGATGATACAAATATTCTTTGCAACAAAGAAACCGTAAATAGTACAATATCAGACGTTTCAAATTGGTTCCGTAATAACAAATTAAAAGTAAATGAAAATAAAACTGTTTCAATGCAGTTTTCCATATCAAATAAAAAATTCTGTACTCCATTGAAAATGAACGGTGTGCCATTGACTGATGTTAATGTAACAAAATTTTTAGGTCTATCAATTTAGTCAAACCTCAAATGGAATGCCCACTTAAATGAATTGAACACAAAATTAAGTTCATTATGCTACGCGTTCAGAATTCTTTCAAATTCCGTCAGCCTTCATACAGCTCGTTGTGTATATTTTGCCAATGTTCACTCCCGCCTGAGATATGGCATAATATTTTGGGGAAACACATCTTACAGCTCACAGACTTTCAGATTACAAAAAAAATTGAACGAATAATAAGCAAATCCAACCCACGTGATTCTTGTAAGTCACTCTTTATTAATCTAGGAATTTTACCATTACCTTGTCTCCTGATTTACTAATCAGTAGTTTTTGTCAAAAATGACTTACTTAAGGGCGGGAATATATTTCAGCAAACGCCGATGTATATAAGTAGTAATCATATTCACCAAGTGGCAGTATCAACAGCTCACTACAAAAAATTCACATACAATTCATGTACATTACTCTACAGCACTTTGCCAGAAGACATTAATCGATTAAATTCAATAGAAAAGTTTAAGTCCCAAGTAAAATCTTTTCTGCTGCATAACTGTTTCTATACAATTCGAGACTATACCGAGCATCAAAAAGGAAAGTAGAATTAATTTTAACAATGATAGTTAATGTAATTATTAATCATTTGGACTGTATAATTCTAAAGAACCTGTAACAAGTATTGTACCACAGTTTCTGGGTTGATGGCCCCCATCTCGATCAGGTTTTTCGTCCAGTTTCCCTGATCCTTGAGCAAATGCTGAGATGGTCCCTTGTTTTGCTTCTGGACATAAATGTAACTTCATTATTTGTGCACGTCTTCTGAATTTCAGTGGGAAATATAGTTATTCAAATTATCGTTTTTCATATTATCGCGGCATAAAGTATTATTCTTTCATGAAGAACATGAGGGTTCAGGGCAGGAATTTATAGCTAATTTACCTTTGAAAATATATTTTATTATATAGGAGCGAATATTTTGTCAACAAAACTCGAAAAAAACCTCTCTTTTCTGTATTCAAAATTCGACTAAAAATGTGGTTTAGGATAGAGACCACAGAATTATGAAAACGTGCACAAAATTCACTTCTCCCCATAGCTCGTCATACGCAGTTTTTAACTGTTTTTTGACGTAAATAAATAAATACAATGAACATAAAACTGCGACCCTAGAAAATGAAATTTCTACCGTATTACATTTTCTAATGCACACAAATAAATACTGGTCCCTTGAGATTCCGCACTGAACACGTTTTACTGTATTTTATTTCCCGCAAATTCCCGCATTTCAAATCTAAGTACTAATAGCCGAAACCTTGCGTCAACGTGGACAATTCATTTTCCCTTCACTTCGTCTCATTTACTCCTTTGAGCAATTTTTACTTTCCCGTATACGTACGTATACAAGGATTAATATACGTAGGATTAATATACGTAGTGCTGCGTGAGAAACCCGCGAATTTGCGACAGAAAGAAATTCGTTGCCGGGCCGTGTTAACGAAAAAGTGGATAAAACCAGTTGCTAAATTAAGAAAAATTGCCTCAATACGTGGTGTAGCCAGAATGCCTATTTTGTAAGTCCTTGATACCGAAAAACCAATTGAAAGCAAAACGTACTTCCATTCGTCTGTCCGTCCGTCTGGTGTATGTGAACAACACCAGCGCCTAAACAATCCCTACATTTTTTCAAAATTGAAGAAATCCCTATCCATCTGGCCTGAGACGAAGCTCTGCGATTTTGAAAAACATTCATTCATTTTTGGGGGTACTTGACATGAAGCCCCTCGGATATTTTCGAAATTTTCTCAAAAAACGGCACCAATTTTTTTCTTTTTACTTCTTGTAAGAATAGAGGAAAATACACTTATTATGGTGGCATAGATCCTAATTTCACGGGAAAGGTTTAATTTTATTCGGAATCTTCCTCCAACTTCAAAATTGCAGATAGAGATTTTTCCTTCAATTAAAATTTGTTCTTCATACTAAGTTCTTTCTTTAAGGGCATGTACATTTTTTAAAAATTTTAGTGGTTTTTGCGCAATATTGCGTGCAAAATGTGCAATTTTAAAAAATTACAAACAAGATTTTCTCAAAAACGGCTCCAATTTTTTTCTTTAAACGTTTGGTAGGAATAGATGTACTCTATGAGATGATATTAGCGCCATATTGCTCTATTCTTTTGTTTTTTCAAAAATTGCAAAAATGTAATTTTTTTGACTTGTCTCTCACGTCGTTATTTACATTAGCGACGATTTGTTCAAATTTTCTCATAAATGGCTCCAAATTTTTCTCCAAACTTTTGAAGTGGATAGTGCTTATTGCACTCTTTATTATGACGTAAAGTTCTTTTTGAGATATTTTCTTGTTTTTTCACAAAATACACAAATGTAATTTTTTTGAATGATCACTCGCACCTTTAATATGCACATTACCAGCAATTTGTGAATACTATTGTTTTTATGAATGAAAGTACTTCAAATGAAGTTTTTCGAAAACTCAAAAATTGTCTGTGAAAAAGAACTTCAAATTTCACATTTTTAGTAGCGCTTAAACGCCATTTTCTTGAAAACGGCTCTACCGTTTTTAAGGGAAATCGTCTTTTAGGACATGGTTTTACTGTTCTTTAATATTCTAAAATTAATATTACCATTCTACTATTAGGAAACTGACAAATTAAGAAAATGTAAAAAAATGTACTTTCAACAGTGATAGATGGCAGCTGCCATGAGTATGTGTCGATTCCGAATAGCTAGTCCAGACCCAAGGAAATAGAAAACTAATACGGAAAAATTTGTGCCATTCTGTAGCACCACTAGTTCCTAATTGTCATCGTGTAAGTGTTGTCAGCGTTTCCCCAGCAACGTTCTACCAGACAGGCCAAGGTCGATTAGCGACCTGCAACGCATAGTTGGGCTTGACTTCTGGACATGAAGGGCTGAGAAACGCAGCGCTTGAAAAGAACAGCGCGCTACATCTCAACTCAGCAACTAGCATGCGCACAACCTTTGGTCATTAAACTGCACCAACCTATGAGTGAATACACGCAAATGAGACTTCCGGAAGCCTCCAACGACAAATTACAAAGCAATACTACAGAATGGGCTATGCCTAATTTCTCGAAAACGTCCAGCGAGAAGATGTATGTTGTCCAAAATACAGAAAAACGCTTGGACGCACAACCATTCGTGGCCGACATAATCAAAACAGCCACGCAAATGGCAGATGAAATACGGGAACAAAAGTCACGGCAAAAGTAGGTGTAATGCAAACAATGCTGGTGACAATTGGAATCAAAAGCAGATGACATAAATTCAAAAATATTATGCAGAAACAAGCTGAACAAGAGTAAATCACCTTGGTGCACAAAGTAATATTTTCCAGTTGATGAAATATCATGATAAGATATCAAGATAATTATAGTATCTAAAATTGAGTATTTATTTACACGTTAATTTTAAGTTTATGTTTCTCTAGAATGTAATTTGTAACATAAAAGCTTTTAATGAATATAATCCATCGTCAGCATCATGCATTCATTTAACATCAGTAAATGGAATCTAAGAACATAAGAAATATGTCGATCGAAGAGTCTATTTTGGCAAACAATCTTGCCAAAGAAAAGAACGGCATTGACAGCGACGGAAACGAAGTAAATCAGAAAAAATCGATTACTCTCGACGTTGAAAACGCGGTCGAAAAAATTTCGCCTTCCGAAGAGGTAGAAGGTTCAACAAATTCTCTTTGCAAGGGAGATAGACCTTCCAAAAGCACTGTCCTTGCACTAAGTCAAACAGATGATCAAACGATTAAAAATAACACTTCAACATATTCTCAATCCCCGATAAGAAAAACACAAATCACCAGGCAGATCCACTGAAAAGCTTAGATCTTCGTCAAGAAAGAGGATTAGGTCCAAAAGTAAATCTCCTGCACATCGATCAGAAGCTTACACAAACCTCGAAACTAATAAATCAGAAAAGTGGTCCGAGATTGCTAAAGTTCTTGAAGATGAAGATTCAAAAGCTGTAAAGAAACCTGTCAATTCAGATCTTCGAGACTGCCAAAAAGATATAAGTTTGAAGAGGAAAGAGACAAGGAAGGAAAACATTTTTGAGGAACGAATGATGTCAGACAAACAGTTCAGCAGGTCTTTAATCGGTATTCGTTCATCAATTTCTCCTGGTGAACTGGAAACTGTTAGGCGGATTCCTAGTGACACATTCGCCGCCTGCCAGGCTGCATTTATGCACTCCGCTCCGGAGCACCGGAAAACGAGAGCACAGTATTGCTACCGTTGCAGGTACGTCCTCGCACTAGTAATTACACATTTGAATTTAAATTACTGTGAAGCTTAGAGAATCAACCACTCCCTTGCGACAGCGAAGAATATTAACTTTCTGAATAATTATTTTGTACTTTATGAATAATTATGTGTACAGTTCCTGTCTTTAACATTGCCTAGCGGATATCGATATGTCGAAAGTTGAGAACTCGTGCATTTATCCTGATATTCTCAATGCCTCATATGCCTCCAGAAGGTGTTCAAGGAACATCAAATATTCTTTAGGAATAAACTCACAAAAAAATGAATTCGACAAACGACTACTTTATGCTTTGTAATTGAATGTTCTTCTGCAATCAAGAAACAGTGGTCCTAGAATGAATTCAAAAACCTAGGAATACAACGTATGTAACCCGCTACGGTCCTAATCGCATATTGAATTTAGTACGTATGGCGATCTTGATACATGTGTTACATAAAACACAATTTTACGAAATTATAGAACCTAAGACTACCTTTAGATACAAAAATATCTCTGATAATCCCCAAAAATCAAAGTTTACATAACAAAACACGATATAAATTAATAACTAGTGGGGCTCTACCATTAGGAAACAGAAAAAAATTTTTAAATGTCAAAAGAATGTACTTTGGGCGACGATAGATGCAGCTGGCAAATGTATGTGGCAATTTATGCACGAAGTATAGGAATGTTTAAAAAAATAACAATTTGGCGCTCCAACTTTCTCTTTACATTTTCTCTTTGTATGTATTAAGACTGTAAAAATATGGTACTAGTCCCATTGTTAACTAACCTATCCTGATTTTCAAAAACTACAAAAAGTTAACATTTCAATACTATTCCCATTTGCTAGTCCCATTTTCGATGAACTCTCCGTGAAGGATCAGAGCGTTGTAGATAGCAGACTATGTGAAATTAACAAATTGCACTATCACCTACATCCAGTGGTTGCTACATGGAAGACCACTAGTGAATTGATTCTTAACACTACGAGTCACCAGTCTCGCGTTATCTGAAAATACTTTCAGGTGCTGATCATTCGTGGCAGTTTACACTCAACTAATTTTCCCAGGATGCGCTAGCTGGCGTGAGATAGTCGTTTGCGCCAGAACTGAAAACAGCTATTGGCGATCAATTGCAAGGAAGGTTGTACCTTGAATTATTAATTAATCGATTTACATAAAATGCAAGTTGTTAATGTGTTAAAAATTGTAGTGTGTCTTGTGCGGTTAAGTTCATAACGAATTAAATACTGAGCACAATTTAGATTCGCTGCAACAGTTCTCGGAATGAGGCAGTTGTCAGCGGTGCACCGATGTAGCAGTTCTGGGAAACTGCGAGGCGTCGGCTAACACTTTCGAAACTGGATATAAAATGAAAGTTGTACAAATAGCTTATTGTAATGAGATGCGCACAAATTAGCTTAATTATAACAGTTTGCTTGTTCGAACACTCCGTAGTTTGGAAAATTGCAAAACAGTTGCTTGCAATTACAAAAACATTGCAAAATTACAAAAATGATAGCGAATTTTGCCTTGCACGAAAACAGTTCTAAAAAGTCAACACTTTAAAAAGAAGGTCACGTACAATTTTTTGTAAAAAGAGTAAATTTCGCGTAATTTGGGTCTGAAATTTATGCAATCTGTAAAAAAAATTATTTTCTCCAAAACCGCTCCAAATTTTTCCTTTAGTTTTTTTTCGTATATTTCCGTTTTCCGTTTTTTTTCGGACGCTTAAAAGAATTATGTAGGTAGACGGAAAAATTCTAATGCGACTATCTCGTTAAGATAAAATGTTACATGGACACCTCCATGTCGCACTAGTCAATTCATGTTACAGCCGGGTGCAAATCCCCTGTGATATCGCGTTGTGCTGAGCTGCAAATGAAAAGAAATAAAGAGTTCCCAGAAGGAAGTAAAGAAGGGGTAGAGAAGAAGGATGGCAAGGACCTAAATTAATTCGTGCGAACATAATACGAGTATATTGGTTGAATATTTTGAACTCTTTATATTATATGTACTTATGTCTTATTTTATGTAAGATAAAGCCTCATAACCATTACAACTTAATAACGTAATAAAATAAACTTAATTAAAAATTAACTCGTTATATTGGCATTTCATAAACACAGGTCACTTTGTGCTGCGCAAGTGGTCGTTTGCCAACGCGCTCTTTAGAAAACTATTGCCTTAAACTAAACTACGTTGTGTTGCTTCTACTAGAGGCATTGGTGAATACATAATGCCCCTTATGAGTGTTGTATTACACCATCTAGGAATCGTATGCTTATTACTAAGTTTCGCGCGAGTTCTTAATTTTGCATCAATTAAGGTTGTGCTTATGTACCTAAGAAAATTTACGTTGCAACTCAGGATACAGGGACTTTAAGGTAGCTGTCTATCTGAGAATGATGAACAATCGTGAAATTTCGTATTTTGCAATTTTTATTGGGTCATATTAATCTCTTTTAAATGGTTCAAACTGTTTCTTGCTAGGTTTCTTAGTTTTTGAGAAAACGCTTTTCGAAGCGAGCGTCAAGCCCTTTCGAAATACTGTCAAGCCCTTAGTGAAAGAACTTCAGATGCATATTCCCGAATTGGGAATTTTCAACACATTCATGCATCGCACAATATCATAAATAATAACCTATTCAAGATAATAATGTAATTATTTTTCAGCATGTAACCCATGATTTGATCTAGTGAATGAACTAATATAATCAGTCACTAAAGTTTCAGTTTTAAGAACAGAAATGTCCAGAATAAATTTATAAACAATTATTTTTTTCTCAAATAAAAAAATCCTGAATCTATTTTTCACAGTACTTTTACCATTCTAATTCATTCATTAGAATATTCAATTATGATTAAATCGTGAATCTGCCTCCACCACCTCCTCCTCCTCCGCCGCCGCCATCTCCGTCACTCCCATTGTCGCCCCCACTGCCGCCTCCATTGCCACCCCCATTGTTGCCTCTGCCCCCGCCTCCATTGCCACCTCCTCATCCGCCCACATTGCTACCTCCATTGCCGACTCCGTTGCCGCATCCGTTGCCACCTCCGTTGCCACCTCCCTTTCCTCCGCAGCCGCTACCATCACAGCCCGCATTCCAAGCCCAGCCGCAAGTTTGGATTTCGGGATTGAAGTGGAGCGGAGAATCACAATTGTAAATGGTGCTGTATCCTCCTAATCTGTCACACTTGATGAATTTGGTGCAATCGCCGGGATACGGCATGTGCCAGACATCCTCATTGGCTTTCTTGCATTCTTCATCGCCAATCGAGCCACCTGGTGTTCCCGATCCACTGCTACCATCTCCGCCACCATTGCTATCATCGATACTACCATCACCGTCACTGCTCTTTCTTCCGCTGCCACCTCCATCTCCAACGTTGCTTCCCCATCACTCTTGTCAGGAACTCCATCGTCATTACCAGTAATATCACTACCATCAATGTGAATGCTGCTATCTCCTCCATTGCCATCATCCGCACCATCAGCCGATCCACTGTCAATTCTGTTTCTTCCTCCACTGTCTTCCCCTCCAAAGTCCTCGCATGCGGCCTGTGCAGGCCAGACGCATGTCTCCAGAGTGGGGCTGAAGTGCAGGCCAGTGCGGCAGTTGTAGATGGTGCTGATGCCGTTCAGTATGTCGCATTTGATGAATCGCGTGCAATCGCCAGGGTACGGCAGGTGCATGTTTTCAGCGGTCGTTCTCTTGCACTCTTTGTCGCCGAGGTCTCCACCGGGAACCCAAGTCGATGCACCCGAGGCCGCCGCTAGGAGCGCCAGGAGCGCCAACGAGGTCGCTAAGGACCCAGCAAACAAGCAATATCTTTAGTTAACTTTTTTTTTAAATTTTAAAATAATTCAATACAAGTTTTAGAACTTAAAATTTTTTCAAAGTTTAATTTTAATGTTTCGAATTGATATATTTTTTAAACTCTCTGTTCGAATTATCAACTCTTTGTAAACATATTTAATAATATTTTTCTAAAACGCTTCAACTTATTTAATTTAATATAAATTTACACATGTACATATTAATACGTATTTCACTGTGAAAATATATTATTGAATATATGTGAGGAGTTTCCAGGAAAGTTAGGTAATGCTGCGCGAAAAAACGGCGGATTTTCGGCAGAGAAGCTCTCCCTGGTAACGAAAAAGTGGATAAATCCTGTTGCTAAATTAAGAAACAAAAATCTCCTTTCATTACGGGGCCCTGGTAACAAAAAAGTGGATACATACAGTTGCTAAATAAAGAAACAAAATCTCCTAACACGTGGTGCAGCCACAATCCCTGTTTTCTGAGTCCTCGATACCGATAAGCGAATTGAAAGCAAAACGTTTGTCAGTCTGTCTGTGAACAACACTAGCAAGTAAACCGTTCAGCCGATTTTCTCCGAAATTGATACACCCCAATCAATCGGACTGATCCCGTGGTCCCTTGAATTTGAAACCGATATTTTAATTTTGGGGGTACTTTGCATAAAGCTCCTGGGATATTTTCAAAATTTTCAAAAAATGGTGCAAACAATTTTGACTACATTTTATTGTTTGCTATTCACAAGGCCATTTATGAAAATGGTGTAGGTCCCATGTTGGTTAAAAACTCTGATTTTTTGAAAATTGAAAAATTTCAAAATTTTTTTAGCATCTTCCTGCAAATACAATTATGAAGATTAAATTTTTTTCTTAATGAAATGTGTAGATAAAAACAGGTCTTCAAACAAGGTCATGTTCAATTTTTCAAAACATAAACATTTTTGCGAAAATCTGTGTCAAACATAGACAATTTTTATTTTCTTTGGACCATTATTCCTTAAAAACCTCACAACGTTTTTTGATTAAATTGGAAACTTAGATAGCATAAAGGAAGCGTAAGAGAATGGTGTAGGTTTCATGTTCGTTGACATGCCTGATTTTACAAAACAATTAAAAAATTAAAAACTTTTTGGCGGCTTTCTACAACTACAATTGTGAAGACACAAATGTTTTTCTTAATGAAATATGCTGATCAAAAACAGATCTTTAAATATCATGTTGAATTTTTTGAAAATATGAGTAGTTTTTCTGTAATTTCCTGACAAACATAATAGCCCGCTCGGAATTTGCTGCGCTGCGTTTTTGGAGTCTTCTTGTAACTACAATTATGAAAATACAACTTTTCTCTCATTGAAATATATTAGAATTTTGTAATTTAATTTCTAATAAAATCGTAAATTAGAATTTGCAATTGTGTATATTATTTCTTTGTTCGTTTCTTACATTCTACTTTTTGTTATACATTTACACATTAATATTTTAGAAATTATTTATTTTGAAATATTTGAAACAAAAATTACTAGCTTTCAGAGAATATCGACAATGCAGGGAATGCAACAATGTAATTCCGTTTCGCGCTGGCGAAATTCTGAGAAATACGTGTGATTGATGTGACCTGATGGAGCTGTATGAAAAGGAGTTATAATTGTCAAATTTATGTTGATATTTGCATGGAAATATTTAGTGTTTGCACCAAATTCTGTACTATTTGTACTGAGTAGAGTATTTTTGCATTATAATACCCTTCTCTAATCATGGCCCTG
Source organism: Acheta domesticus (assembly GCA_031308135.1). Taxonomy (NCBI): domain Eukaryota; kingdom Metazoa; phylum Arthropoda; class Insecta; order Orthoptera; family Gryllidae; genus Acheta; species Acheta domesticus. The sequence continues at coordinate 127,757,998 of JAHLJT010009419.1, forward strand.
TGAAATGAATTTCTATATTGTCCGGGCTATCAGACTTCTTTTTCCAATACAAGTTTACAAAACCTTTGTATTATTTTTTTATGCAGTTATAAGATTCACATAGTTCTGACAACACTGCGATGGAAAAAGTTAGTTGTTCGCTTCTTGGATGAATTGGACGTTTTCAATTAATAGCTTAGATGTTAGTAGGGCAGAAAATGCAATATTCCATTACTACGTAGCTTTTTCCAATAACGCGGGAAAGAATGTGCTTTTGTAGCAGCACTAATTAAATAGTTTATTTATCACAGTACAAAAGTATGAAATAAGGTTGTTTGAAAATACACGGATGCTAAAATTATCTAATTCCCATTACCAAAATGTTTAACAGTTTTGCAAAGAAGAAGAAAAAGCAATTTAATGATATCAACAGAGACATGGCTTCGTTACATCACCGATTCTCATTAAAAACCTAGCAACTTTGAAATATTTATTCGGTAGACAAGGGAAAAGCAAATGTCTATTACACTACAGGAAAATGTATTCAATTATTAAATTGATGTTGATGATACCCCTTTAATGCTCAGTATAATTTTGTGCACATAGCGCTCGCCCATAGTCGTCGCGTCCGTGCGCGCAATCATCATGCTCTTTGGTAGCAAGAATTGTTGCTAAATCATTTTACTAGATCGCTCCAAAGCGGCATAGTAATATAAGTAGTATATGTAGCTACATATGAGCATTTGTTCTATAAGAAGTAGTATAGCGGTTAGACCTTAGCTGTATACGCCCCAACAACTTCGGTGCCATCCAATCACCGTTTGCTTCCCCCGACCTATTCCTCCGACTTAGTTACCGGTATATTAGCTGCTAAGCACGCTCATGTAGTACGTAAGAAGTGTGTTTCACAGACCATTGAAATTAACAAATAAAGATTCAGTGGGGGTTCTAGAAAGGAAAATGAGCTAAGTCACGTATGCTCTGTCGCTATCGATATCTTTACCGTGAAATTCAATAATCCAAACCTTCTGCTTCTATTTCTGTACGCAATCTGAATTGAGGAATACAAGCCAACTTTATAATGAATAAATGTGCAAATAAAACGAGTACATTTTTTTGTTTTTAATGTTCCATTCTAATGTTCTTTTTTGACATTTTTTTCTCCATTTTCTGATTTTCTTTAGTCATAATTTGGTTATGTGCATGTGTCCCGTTTTACAGTCAAGAAAAAGTCACAATGTCCGTTGTTTTTTTTTGTTTTTTGAGATCTGGTCACATTAAACAAAAGTCAGTCAGAGTGGTACGTTCCAACGCAAATGCCATTTGTTGCACCGCAGGCGGAGGCGTCCTTCGACGACGACTGGATGGACTCGGTGACTTCCATCATCAAGCCTGGCCCCGCGTCCTGCCTGCTCTCGGAGACCATCGAGGAGCGGGTGGCGAGCGCGTCGGGCCTCTCCACGCACTGCGGGAGCATCTGCAGGCTGCTGCCGCAGGACACGTGCGAGGCGGCAGCGGCGGCGGCGGCGGCGGCGGCCAAGCTCGAGGAGCGGCGCCGCCTGCAGCATCAGCCCCGCCGCCCGTCCAGCAGCAGCAGCAGCAGCTCGGCCAGCGAGTGCGAGTCGGCGGGCAGCGCGTCGAGCTGCGGCAGCGGCCGGGCCCAGAGCAGCCGGCGCCGCCCGCTCGACCGCCCGCCCACGCCAGTGGGCGCGCCGCTCAGCCAGCGGATGATGTCCGCTCGCGCGCGACGCAGCGGGCTGCTGCCCGGGGCGGTGGCGGAGAGCAACGAGGAGCCATGAGGCCCATGCCAGGGACTGCAGGCCTGTACGCAGCACTGCCAAATATCAGAGACGGGATCCGGAGAAACATCGCGTGATGAACAGCTCTGTCGGCACATTGCCCTTGGTACGCTTTCGTACCTGGAATGTGCTTCTTAACAACTTGGAATCATTGCAGTGAAAGCTTCAGGGAGACTACACCTCACGTGAAAGACGACGACACCTTCATGTCTCCGGTTTCTCAGCGTTTTGACATCAAGACGGGACTGCAGTCTCGTGACGGATACCAAAGAAATTACTTAGTACTATCACGACCAGACATTTTGAATTCAGAGAGCAACACGTCTCTGTCTTTTCATGCAGATGCATGTAATCACTTCGCAACAACGAAAATTTAACATTAATTTTAACATATTTCACTATCTTTTGGTTCTGGACAAATGCTATATAGAATTGCAATCTCAGATGGAGTCAAGACATCGACCAGAAGAAATAACCATGAAGTTTCGAACTATACGGCTGTACCATGGAAAAACAAAACACGCTGACGAATTATAAGCAAATTGATCAAATCTTTATCGTGCACACTATTGTTAAGCTAGTTCTTAATGTGAAAGCTTGCTACCATACAAAAGAAATAACACTTCATTCGGCCAGAGAAGTACCAAGAAAATTCTCAGCAAGCGACATGCTGATGCGTAAAGCAAGAGCATATTGACAGTTCAGTCCTCTGCTGTTAGCACCAGTGCTATCAGATACATTGACGTGAAATGAGCATGTACACTAATAACTTTCCATGTACGTCACCCACAAAACAGTCTTCCTCTTGTAACGTCCTTGATGGTGCAACAAGAATCACTGGGCTAAGACAATGCTTTCACAACGCGATCACCAAGGGCACCCACACGATGCAATGTTAACATAGATTGCAACTGGCATGAGCACGTGGGTGGCAGAACTCTGGGAATGCATCTCGCTGACGCTTGATGACGATGATGAGGGAACAGAATGCGTGGAAGGTGTATCACGCAATGTAAGATTAAGATCGCACGGTTGAGAGCTATAATAAAAAGAGGGGTAACCGACAAAGATATTCTAGATACATAAATCGCTGCACGCCTACATGCAGCATAGGTGGGTAAACATGCGATAATACTGGCTCTCTTGATAGATTGCGCATCACAAGCTTTACTACTTGGAACAGCGTTGAATTGTCGCAGTGAAAACTTCATGTTGGACTATTGTGATATTACAGTAGTTCAGTGACAGAAATTTCACTGAATAAATTCTGTACCATGTTTTTCTAAGTGTGGTATCGGAGCTCGTTAACTTGACGATTGTGTTCAAACCACAAATGTTCACTGAATGAAATAATACAGTTACTCTTCAAAAAGACCAAGGTTTGTGTACTAATAAATTGTTAAGCAATTGGGCGTGCTAATAAATATAAATATAATTTGTTTGTTTTATTATCCGGATAATTTTGCTTCGTTGTTCATTCCGTCTCATTGTCTTCAAAAGATATAACTGCACAGAAACTAATATGTTAGTACATTTTAGGCGGAATATTTTCCCTATGGATAAAAAATGACAAGAACAATTAAAAACGAGGAAATCTACCGGAGCTACAACAGCACAAACTTTTCGCATTAGTAATTGAGACACAATATAAAAGTACTGATAAATCTGTCCATATTAGCAAATCTCATCCCTCACTTTTAAAGTGGAACGCATGAGGAGCGAAAACTAATTCTTTTAAGACTTATGTACCAAAACAAATTCAACAATCTCAAACTCCGTTCTATACTAAAACATACTCAAATATTCCAAGGGAAACTACTGGTGCTACAGAATGGGACACACTATCTCGTAGTAAAGTTTTCTAATTTCCTTGGTGTGGACTGGCTTTACACCCCATCCTCTTACCAGCTACCATCTATTGCCGCCCGAAGTACATTTTTT
>JAHLJT010009419.1:127762716-127799895 GCA_031308135.1 Acheta domesticus
TGTCCGCTTTGTTTAAATGTAACATCTCTGACATTAGACGTTTCTTCAGTTATCTTCCGTGTCCAATTTAACCATGTCCAACCTCACTCCAATTCATTGCATGTATTTTAATCTGAGCTTAGTAATGGCGTATGATTATGCTGTGGCTGATGTTGTTCATGTGTTCCTTGATTCTAATATTAAGTGTCCTTTTGTTTGTGCCTAAATATTTTGCTTTACAATGTTTCTGGCAACAATTAACCTGATACACTTCATTGCGTATATTATTCTTAGGTCTAGCCATTTGAATTAACATGCCTCAATTGCGCTAATATAGCTACGTTGTCGCCGCCACCTCATTACCATCGCCACCGCAATCCCAAACGCTAACGCCAATGCCGACGTCAAGGTCTTGTCGCCGCTACCGCCATCGCCACCAGCGGCACCGCCACCACACCCACCACCGCAGCCACCACCGCCATCGTCACCACCGCGGACGCCGCCACCACCGCCACCGCCAACGCCGCCGCCACCACCGCCGCCTGTAGCGCCCGCGGCAACGTGGCCCCGAGGAATTTATTTGGAGCAGTCCCGGAGCTCGGGGCCCGCGCGGGTAAAATATGGCTCATACGGAGCGATCCACGATAAATCAGCAGATATCCCTTCCCTCCCCTCTCGCGAAAGTACACGAGTGAACATACAAATTACTTCTGGAAAGCGCTCTGCGATAAATATTCCTTCGGCCTCACGGATACACCTATCAATTCTTCGGCGGCGCTCCGGGTGAAACGCAGTACTGAGGGCCGCTAGCCCATCGTCGGGGGATTGGACCATCGCGGCGAGACGGCGCGGCGCGGGCGCGGCGCGGCGAGTCGGTGGGCCAGAGGGCCGGGTAGGGGCGGAGGCAACCGAGCGAACGCACAGCCATTAGCCATTATCGCTCTCGGCACTTGTAAGGAGGCCGCCCCGCTGGCCTTTTATCTCTGCTGCTGGCGAACTTCGCGCGCAGCCGGAGAGCGCTATGCGGTGCCGACGCAGACAATATTTTATTCGTTTCTCGATAAATTCGCGACGTGCTAGAGCAGGGTGGGCGAAGTTAAAATGAGACTAAGGAGCACACAGTGCTGCGTATCTTGAAATGCTGTTCCGCAGGAATGGTTGGCTGCATACGACGATCGATTAAAGAAGATAATCTGCGAGTTCTCAAGCATAATAATGTTTTAATGCTTGTCTCACCCAAAGTCTTTTTCTAGAAAATTTCGTTTGATTTTGTAAGGTTCAATCGAAAGTAAAGTTATGAAATCACACATGCCTTCCGAAAATTAATTTGTTTTGTATATGTTCTGATTAGATAACAGACTGTTCTGATTAGATAACTGACTGTTCTGACTGGATACGCTAGTTTCTTATCTACTAGTGTTAATATTAAACAATGTTTGCTCTCATTCAATAAATACATCCTAATACAAAATGAAATTGCAGAACGGAGTGACTTGACTTATGTTCTAAGGTTTTCGGTGGAACTCCTTCGCTAATAATTATTTTGAATTAAGCAATCAATTTTAATGCAAATAATTACTCGGAATTCCATGAATCGTAACATTCCATGAATCGTAAATGGATTAAAAACTACTACGGAGGTGCAATATTACAACACGAGTAATCTATTCTTAATATCTAGTGTACGAAAAAGCATAAAAAGCAATAAAAGTGTGTCATAAAAAAGCAAGTGATAGTAGTCATAATTCTTATCTATAAAATTGCCCACTAATACTTGTATTACTGACTATAATCTTACCGGCAATTTTTCTATAAATTGAGAATTGCAATTCAATAAGTAACGCCTGTGTCTGAATATTTTAATGTAGTTTTCTCAAGTTTTCAGAGTTTGCTAATCAGGCACAATACCATTACCATGAAAACATTGACGCCTGATACACAGAGATAGTGAAAGTGATTTTTGAAATTTGCTCACTTGATGAAGAAATTCTGAAATGTGTAGTATTAACATACACGTCTTTAAAGAAATCTTTACACAGACAACGAAGAAGTCAATTCAAATGACTACTTGAAACATATGTAAAATGAAATTCCATACATTTTAACCCTAGACAAATTCAAGCTTGTGGCCGAATTATATGTTAATGCTAACTATTGCATTCATGAACACCCTGAATACTAAAGCAATGGTACAGTTACAATGACAGTACGTGGGGTGAGTCGAAACGCATGTGAGACGGTATCACACATGATTGATGATGTTACCCGTTCACTGTTGTGAGCATGACGATGGCAAATGAGAAGGAAAGGGTGAAGATAATTTGTTGGTAACGGTAGTAAGCTAGTGATACCGAAGTGAAAGGAAATTTCAAAAGGTGTAACGAAAGTGTATATCTGCTTCCTTTGCTCACACTTGCCCCTTGTGGTTGTGTGCATACATATCTAACAGCGAGGAGAAGGAAGAGTGGAACGAAATTAATACTGTTTGAGGTAGCGAAGAACAGCTGTGTGGGGCATGGCACTTGGACAGAATACATCTTGTTTAACAAATCATTCTGAAGAAGGAAATTTCTCATAAGAAGAAGGGTTTTTAAATCACAATTTACAAAGTTCAATAATTCATTTTACTTTATGTACTTTATGTACTTTAATTCAATTGTTAGACGGTATTTCTGGTGAAAACATATTTAACACTAACTGCTTTAAAGAATTGAACATGTATTTCATTATTATTAAATGTTCTATTCTCCAAAAGTGTACCTCCTTTGAAAACAGAATTCATTTCAATTCCTCTTCCAGGCCAAAATAGAGTTAAATTACGCGTATTTGCATCTGAAAGGGGTGCAGGTATAGAGAGATGTGGTAGAGAGTTTAGTAGTAACTAATATTATGCTGCCGCAATACGTCGTTTCTGCAAAGTCACTAATGTTTTAGTAATTATTTCCATGCATTTAAGTAAAGTATATATTACACAGAGCCTACTCAGTAGATGATATAAAATTGATGTCACATAGAGACTTTCTATAGATTTTCTTATAGCTTCACAGATCTTACAACTTTATCTATAACTTCAAGTATTCCGCATTTAATTGCTACAACTTGCGCGAAGAAGAAAAGAGTATGGTAGATGTCGACGACGAAGAGATGCTACGAAGGTGAGGAGTAGGGCGACCAAGGAGTGGGGAGCGAAGGCTTGCGGCGGGGGGGGGTGAGGTCGGAAGGGGCGGGACGTCAGGGTGGCGCGGGCGCAGCGTGCCGGACACAATGACGTGTTGCGCCACCGATAAAGGGAGCGCGCAATGAATAATCATGCCGCCGTTTCATATCGCGCTGGCGAATGCATCGGCCCGTTGGTATTGCGCTGCGCCGCGTTCATTTTGCCCTTCGCCAGCCGCCCTAATTTTCACTAAAAAAGGGCTCCACTCCCTATCGCCTGCCACCGGGAATGCGTAGTTAAACTATTTGCGAGTTTAACAGCACGTTCGCCCCGGGCCGGCATTGGTCAATTTCACACTGTGTATTTTTTCTGTTTCCGACACCTACTTTGTGAACGTTTGAAATAACAGCAACACCCTGAAAAAGAATAAATTGTTGTTTTTTCTGCAATATGTAATTTCAAGTGGGATTACGCAGGTTAGAACGAGATGTAAGGGTGGTATGATTCTTGTATCAAACATATTTTTCCTTGTTAATCGATACTCTTATTTCGCCATATTCAAGATGGTCGTGTCTCCCTTCTGCGTAATCATTTGTTCAATTTTAGTCTACTTTGGAAAACTCTATTAATGTAGTAAATCATAAAAGTAAATTATTCAAGACGAAAGAGACACTATAATGAGAATCGTATTAGATGGAAAATATTAATTAGAAATAAATACATGCTCAAACGGGAATGTAGTATAAAGAAATAAAACGAAAAATGTGCTGGTTATTTGCGACATCAAAGGTATATCTATATCTGTGTACTAATATATAAAGACAGAAGTAAATTGACTTACAGCGAGATAATATCAGAATATACTGAACCAATACCGATGAAAAGTTCGTGCTAGCTTCCTTTAAAGGTCTGGAGTACCATAGGCTACGATTTACAATCACAAACCTTTAAATATATTATAAAATAATTACTTTCTGGACTGTTTTCGCCTATCAGTACATCACAGATTCATAAGTGCATCAATGTGTAATTGTTTAGCTGCGCACCACCAGAGGATGACGTCTGAGATCTACGATTAAGCTCATCTATGCACGAATTGCGTGTCTGTAGGAAAGAGATTGTAATATTCTACAACCTACTTGGAGAGCACTGTTTGTTGATTTGTATTTTCCATTGTTTAACTGGAAATCTTCATATTTAGGAAAGATATTGGCAGTTTTCTTTATATATACGCAAGTAACATGGATATTGATTTTAATTGCATCTAGGCGTGAATGTATTAAATGTAGAAGAGATATGAAATTATTGGAAAAAAACCAATTTTGCTGACGGAAGTGCTTGATATTGTAGTAAAACGATGTGAATGCACACATTCGTTCTGCATGAAATATTTACTGGATTAGTGGTAGTAAATGAAGCATGATTATTACGTATTTGCGAGTTGCACGAGTTAAAGTAAAATATACTATGAATTATTTCTGTGTTATGCTTAAACTGTGAAAATGGATGAACTTTTGTAGATAAGTGTTTTATTATAGTAGAGAGTGAAACCTTTGGATGATGAAGAAATTAGTATTTAAATTCACAAGAGTAAGTTGGGCAAGAAGTATAACTGAAGTAAAAGAGAAATTTGAAACTTTTTTTATAAATATGCAAGAAGAAGAAGAAAAAATATGAAAAAGAGTATGTTTTACGAAGTGGCAATTGATAAAAAATATTGGTACTAAAATATAATACCACAAAATTTCGCAAAAAGAATACACGTGAGTAAATGCATTTTATTTTTCGTTTACATTTTTTGTTAATGTTTGTTATAAAGTGAGTGAAATTGGAGGGCGGAAAAAGCTATAAATATTTTTAGTAAGAAAGTCAGGAACACCTGTTATTTCCAGTTAGATGCAAGGCAGAGAAGGGCGGAGCAGGGCAGGGCGGGGATAGAATAGAACAGTAATAGGCTCTGCCGCAGAGCGGGAATAGATGGAATTTCTTTTCCTGGCTAATAATTACGATAAATACCCCAGCAACGCGGAGTACTTTAGCTAGTTTTTAATAAATGCGACAAGATTCAAACGAACGTCTAAAATGAATTCCGATGGAATATCACTATCGACCAGAGCGATTCAATTTTTAAACTACGACTGCATCCTAGCAGTAATGGGACACAATTGAAATATAACGACGGGACACGCAGGATGCAGAAAGCCTGGAAGCTCTATTGGAGAGCAAAAAGAGGAAAGTGTGTGAACGCAGCGTCGTCAATATCCGGCAGACGTCGATCACGCACGAATTCATAACTGTCGAAAGTTTGCTCCTGACAGTTCCATTAATTCAATAAAAATTGACACGAGGGCGCAATCGTCACTTTAAAGCTGTGTTGACATTTACCGCACATGCTAGTTAATTGCAGAAATTAATGAAGGAGCATCGCGAGCACGCGTCAATCAATCGAAAATGTTACGCGCTCGTCAACGAAGAAAATAATTTTATTGGAGCAACATTAACAACATTAACAAAATCATTATGCCGTAATCGTTTTAAAAATTAAATCTAGAATTTTCAATGGAGTGACATCGTATTTTAAGAGTTAATTTTTTGAGTTAACAGAGTTACATAAAGAATACCGCTGCGTTAACGACTAAATACGATAAAGGAAAGCTATGTACATCCTTAGAGGAGTTATTTTGCGGGAAATAAGATGGTAATAAGCGACAACACTGTAACTTACATCTCTCGCACTATCTCCGCAAAGAGAGCACAACGCAGCTTGCTGAATTGTAATAACTCGCTTAACATGCGCGAAAACAGTATAAATTATCCTGAGCAGTAAACTTGCGGGCGGGGAGCACATATCACGCAGCCAAAAACGAATTGCTCCTTAAACGGCGACGCGACGCAATCCCGCAAGAACGGCCCTCGGGATCCGGGTCAGCAGTCGCAGAGGAGGCTGGGCGAGCGTGGGAGAGGCTCGGCTTATGCCAACATCCGCTGAAGGAGGTTAAAGGAAACGAGGCTAAGCCCCACGCAGCCCCACCCGCCGCCGCCGCCGACACAGCCATCGTCTGCGCCTCCGCCTCCACCTCCGCTTCCCGCTCCTCCTTCACTTCCCCCTCCGCCACCGCCATCTCCTTCGCTTCCGCTTCCGGCTACGCCTCTGACTCCGCCATCTTCTCCTCCACCGCCTCCGCTTCCCGCGTCTTCTCGACCACCAACTCCGACCACAGCTCCCCCAACTTCCGAGTCCGCCTCCTCCACCGCCATCTTCTCCTTCGCCTCCCACTCCACTTCCGCCTCCTCCTCCACCGCCTTCACCCCCGGCGCCATCATTGCCATCGCCGCCGCCTCCATATACACCTCCACCTCCACCTGCGCAGCCACCTCCGCCTCCGCCGTCCGGTGTCGCCACTTTCGCCTTCGACTCTGACTCCGACTCCGGCTCCGCCTTCAATTCCGCCACCGCCATCGCCTCTATCGCTGCCTCCGCCTTCACCTTCTCCGCCACCTCCACCACTGCGGCGCCTCCACTTTCGTCTCCAACTCTAACTCTGCTGCCACCGTTGCCATCACCACCGCCACCAACAATCTCATCACCGCCACTGCGGAAAATACAGTGGGCGAAATTGTGACTCTTGACGGGAATAAAAGTGCAACATAAAAATTTACAGCAGTGAAAAATTTACAGCAGCAGCATTTAAGCAGTGAAAAACACATTTATGTATTAAAATGTAACACATAGTTCTTATTGGTGGTGTGTTTTCGATTGATTGATATTTCCGGGCACTCAACGGATTTGGCCATTAGTCTCGTTCATGTAGAGCAACGGTTTCAAGGTCGATGCCAAGAGTGGGAATCCGTGGCACGAGTGTCACGACGAAATCGCCTCTCCACGCAATTCGTCATCCCGCCAACAGAGACAACGCCATCACTATTGTAAAACGTCGGGTTTACTAATAGCTTCCTCTCTCGACGCTACTTGCGCAGAGAAGCTCGAGGCGTGCTACAGGGCCACGACGCGTGTCACTGCCACCAGTACCTTGACACCACTGGTGTAGAGTGAATGTTTTATCCCGGGAGATAGCGGTGATTCCTTCCAAGCTGGATAGTGAGATCCGTCGCCAACCTACATGTCGGCTTGTAGGGGAATACACCTCCAGGTATCTTCCTCATGCAACACTCCTTCAGCCGGGTAAGTTCTACTTCCTTACTGATGTACACTGAGGAGACAAAAGTCATGTAGATATTGTAACGATTGCTTTGTTACAACAATGAAGATATTGTTGAGCACGGCCGAATGTTTTGAACGACGCGCGGAAGTCAGCGGCGCGCAGTAATGTAATGGATGGCCGCGAGATAGCGCGGCGCACATAGTAGTTCAGAGCGGTGTAGGGAGGAGGAGTGGTTAGCGGCGGAGGGGAGGCGAGGCCAACTCACCCCTACGAACTTCCTACATACGCTGATCGCCAGATCAGAAGCCCCTTATTTGCTTCAGCAGTCGCCAAGTATTGTTCTTTTGGTGAAACGAAGACGTGCGAATTCCGTACAGTAGTCAGTGTCTAGTTTGCGTGTAATTCTAGTAGAGAGTTTAATTGAAGTAGGCGACGAATGAGATTTGGAATAGTAATATTGTGAGCAGTTTTTTGAAGTTGTATTGGAGGAGAGTGCAGTAGACGACGCATTAGAAGACGACACATTAGAATTCAGGGCAAAAGACTAGAACGGCGTTATTCACTTTGTTCTGGTGGATCGAGTAGCCAGAATTTAAGAGATTTACACTCTGATTGAGTACGTGGAATCAGTCAGGAACAATTACGCTGTGCCATAAAGAATCACCTATTCAAATATCCAAGTGCGCGACGCCCTGAACAGAGCTAAAAGCGGCCATCCGGCTGTGATCGTGCGAGGACAATAAGCACGCGGGCGAAACTTAACCATCGCGCTGAAGAACAAATTCCGGAAGGAGACGAAGAAGAGGGCCACCGAACGGGAAGAAGGATCGCAGGAGAAGAAGAAGAGGCGAGGAAGAAAGAAGAGAGAAGCAGACGAGACCCAGCATCGCTGCGAGAGCGACGAATTCCAACAACGCAGTCTCTGGTGTCGGCGAAGCGCGGAGCCAAGGTCGAACGCCGAGCCGCAAACGCGGAGGTAACGGTAAGGGAGAAGGGGGACGTGTTAGCGAGGCTACGAACGCGCGAGCAGCTGGAAAGACGGTTTCGTAGTAAAGTAGGGCTAATATTACGCTTTACAGAATTCGTGAATAACTCGTGTAATTTGTTGCACCTAGCATTTTCATATCATTGTCTGGAATCCTTATGAATAAAAAGAACATTGCCCTTTGAAGTTAATTGTAAAGAAAGTCATTGCGTAGCTAAGAAAATTTTTGGACAATGTGTAAAAAAACTTGTGAGAGAATCAGAGTAATTGAGTGTGAATTCAATTAGTCATTGTAAATAGTAATTTTTCTTTTTGTGTGAATTGTGAGTTAGAATAATTAAGTGTTTAATTCCAAGCAAAACGTGTACGAAAGGCAGAGATTGAAAGAGTACCAGTCGACTGAGTCATTGATTTAAATTTTTGTACAATTATCACAGTCAGTTGATTTGTTTAAAGAGGTTGGAAGATTTGTGTGAGGTTGGAAGTATTTCAAGCATATATTTCAATCACTAGAGAAAACATTTTTGCCATTTTTTGTTTGTTTGTTGCATTGTTTTTTCTTCTTTCAGAGCAATCAAAGAAATTTTTTTCTTAAAATTGAATCATTTAAGAATATATCTGAACTTGTTACTGAATTTGTGTATGTGTGTGTACCCATTTTCCTTGAATTCCCTACTATCTGTCGCAAGAATCCTCTGCCCTGGGAGTTAATCAAAAGCTCGCAAGAGCAATAAATCTGCTTGCATCCTCTGGTCCAGTTTGGATTTAGAAGGGGGGTAAAGGGTAGAATATAGAGATGACAGTAGTCATATAGATATAGAGATGACACGAAACAAAAGTATGAAAGAGCAGAACATTGGTAAATCATTTGTACTAGAGTGATTCGTGTCAAATGTTTCTCGGTGATTAGGGCCGCATGGCAGGAATAACAAACTTTGAACGCGGAATGATAGTTGGAACTTGACGCATGGGACATTCCATTTCGGAAATGGTTAGGGAATTCAATATTTCGAGATCCACAATCTCAAGAGTGCGCGAATAATAGGCAGGCATAATATCCCAGCAAGGACAACGCAGTGGCCGACGGCCTTCACTTAATGATCTAGAGCAGCGGGTGTGCGTAGAGTTTGTCAGTACACAACAACAGACAAGCAACACTGCGTGAAATAAGCACAGGAATCCATGTCATACATACGATAAATGTAACCTTTGTGCGGCGAAATTTAGCTTTAATGGTATTGGTCAGCAGAAGACCGACTCGAGTGCCTTGGTTAACAGCACGATATCGCCTGCAGCGCCTCTCCTGGACTTGTGACCATTTCGATTTGACCTTATACGACTGGCAAACCGTGGGGTTATCAGAAGAGTCTCGATTTCATTTGGTAAGAGCTGATGGTAGGTTCGAGTATGGCGCAGTCCTCACGAATCCATGGACCCAAGTTGTCAATAAGATACTGGTTGAAGTTGGTGGTGGCTCCATAATGGTATGGTTTCTGTTTTTTTCATGGAATGGAGTGGGTTCTCTGGTCCAATTGAGCCGGTCACTGGAAATGGTTCTGTTCAGCATCTTGGAGACCATTTTCAGCCTTTCGTGTTCCTAACAACGATGGTTATTTTATAGATGACATCGTGCAATGCATTTGGGCCACAATTGTTTGTGTTTGGTTCTGGTGAATGTTCTTAAGAACATTCTGGAGAATTCGAGTGAATTATTTGGCCATTCAGATCGTCCGACAAACACTTCATCGAACATTTTTTGGACATAATGGAGAGATCAATTCGTGCACAAAAATCCTGCATCGACAACGCTTTCGCAATTATGGACGGCTATAGAGGCAGCATGGCTCAATATTTTTGCAGGGGATTTTGAACCATTTGTTGAGTCCATGCATTGTCGATTTGCTGCACTTGGCAAAATGAGATGCGACTGGATATTAGGAGGTATTCTATGACTTATGTCACCTTAGTATATGTGGTAGTGTAGTTAATGTGTGAGAGCAAGGGGGAGAGGATGGGGCAAGGAAGAGGAAGGAAAGTCACCCGCGGTCCGTGACCCATTTATAAGGGAATTGCTCCGGCATTTACCTCGTATTGATTGGAGAAACAACAACAAATTACCAATCTTGATTACCTGACTCCTAGAATTGTTTTCCAGACGACGGCTGAATTCAACATGGTTGTGTATCTGTCAAAAATCCGCCATCGTCGGCACTCAAACCCCAAGACGGTGTTCTCAAGGTGAATGCCACGAGCGGGAATCCGTGGCACGAGTACCACGACGAAATCGCCCCTCCACGCATTTCTAATGAAGTGATGTGAACTGGTAATCCCACCACTAGTGACAACGCCATCCCAATTGTAAAACGGCGGGGTTACTAATAGTTTCCTTTCCCGACACAAGTGGCGCCGGGAAGCTCGCGGCATGTTAAGGTGCCACGACGCGTGCCACTGCCACCAGTAGAAGACCTTGACACCACTGCCCTATGACATTCCAGTCAGAGTGGCTACAGTGACAGCGACGTTGTTGGCTTTGGGGGGCACACAGCCGTTGCAAGTGTGTTCTTGAACGGATCAAAAGAATCTGCGGTGACCACATTTCCGACAGTATAATTTTCCGCGAATATAAAACCCATTCAAGTATTCTCGATCAATTATTATTAATTTCGTCATCATTTATTTGAGTCTGTTTTTTTTCTTCACAAACCGAGTGTTTATGAATTAATCTTTCTCGATAACTTAATAGATTGTGAATAATATTAATGATGAAAAATAATTCTTATGAATAATTTTAATAGTGCTGCATTATAAACGAGTAACATTTACTTAATAATTTTATTAATGAATTTTTCGGTGTATTAAGAAAATATAGAAGTTAAGAAAAGGAAAATAACGGAACGAAAAGGAAATAAGGTAGATAAAGATAAAACAGATTTCATCAATAAGTATTGATCTTATAACACGGTTTCTTACGTTACGAAAATCGATCAGTAAGAAGAATAAAGAACCCAAAAGAGTAAAGAACAGAGATATCTACTTCTACATTGCGGTAAATATTTCAGATTCATTAAAAATGATATACATAAACTAATTCACCAATGTAATAAATATTTTGAGATAATATAATTAAGATTTTTTAAAACGTACTGTATTTGCGATCCAACAGGTCAAGGCAATGCTCAATTACAGCTCATCGCGAATATACTTTGGAATATACGTCTTTAATATCCTTCCCACAGATAACCTTTTCCATAGGTCCCTCCTCTTATCCACAAGCCATTTCTCGACCAACATAGCAACTCTTCAAGGGCAGGTACAAGAGGCGTCGCATTGTGATTCTCCAGAACCAAGCGCAATTGCACTGGAGGCGAACGAGCTTTAAATAATGAAACAGGCTTAGGACCTACTCCACCTCAAATCGCATTTCGTCCACTGTGCAATCCCGACGGCGCCGTGGCTCACCCTCCCCACTCAACGCTTCCCAGGACGTCCAGAAGGGGGAGGCGAGATTTAAACTTTGCGCCGTCCCTCTCCCTCCACCGTCCCTCGCTCACTGCTTCCTCGCGCAGATACAGAGCAGACGCTCCGGGGAGAGGGAGAGGGAGGCACTGGAGTTTCCAAATCGGCCTCTCTTCCGCACAGCACGAAGCTCCGAGGATCTTCGCGCAAATGTGTAACCTCCCCCGCCCGGTAGCTTAATAAAGTACACACGGCCGCGAAGTGGGTACTTTGCGGACTAGGGCAACGCATTTCCGAGGATGTCGGTTCGAAGCCGGGATCAGCTGGCGCGCCAACAGCGTCTTCTTTGGTTTCCTCGTCTTCCCCTCCCCACCCACCACCCGGAGCCGCGCGGCCTCCTGCAGGGTTTTGCCTGCGGTAGCTGCAGCAGCTGAGCCGATGCGGCCAACAGCCCTTGAATATTCCGCGGTTGAAATACGATCCGCGCGAAGGAAAGCGGATAGCCGGCAGGCGCCCCTCTTCGTACGTCTCTTACCGATCCACTGCGGTTCTTTCCACGTGAATGATTGGTCTGCTAAACGGGTAGATATTGCAACTTTAATTTGGCAAGTGTTGGAACGAAATGTTTTAGCCTCATATTTACGCTTTTGGAGGGCATTAAATATTCACTGTATTGAAATAGGAGCACTAATGGTTATGGAACTACTTTATTTGTCATTTATTCATAATTGAAAATTATCAATTAAGTTGTAAATAAAAACAATGTACAAGGAATAAAACTGGACACTGTAAACTAAGCCACCTACATATAATAGAAAGAAATCCAGCCCCTATATGTGACCACTGTAATATTCCTATTAATCTGTCTCACATCATTGTTCCATGCCCCCTTTACATCTATCCAGACAAAAATACCTACTGAATCTGAGCCTGGAGTCAATTCTTAGGTCTATTGATTACCAAGATAAAGTGATCCAATTTTGTAAATATATAAATATATTCATTTAAATTTAATTCAAAAGTATACTAGCACAAGAAGCCCTATTATCACCTTTCTTATTTAATTTGTACGTCGCATATATTCCCACTAGTAATACAATAATTGTAGCTAACTTTGCATATGATACTTTACTCTTTTGTTACAATGGAGTAGAATTCTATTGGCTGGCTGCACTGATCGGTAGTTTTCCGTGGTTTCTCCGACCAACACCAGGCGAATGTCGGAGCAGTACCCTAACAAACGGGCCAAAAACCGCGCGCGATCTTTCCTTCCTCTTCCTTGTCCTGACCTCAACCCCTTACACACACACCTACACTAACATGCACTACACTACCATACATGCCGGGAGACCGTTCGGGAGCTTAGAGATTGTCCCGACTGGGGCGGTGCCCCGCTGGTGGGAGATACATTGTTGAGGGAAACCCCACTAGTGGACGGTAGGTCGGCGCCGGATCTTGCCATCCAGCGGGTAAAGAACACCGCCACCTCTCGATGGAAAAACGCGCACTTCACTTATGGGACTAATGACCTCTCTAGTGGCGCGCTCGGAAACACGATCAATCAATCAATCTTTTATGCTAACCGAAACCTAAACACAACATGCCGTGTAATTTAATGTCACCCTAAAAACATGGAAAATTAATCAAAATTGAAAATCGAAATTAAACTAAATAAATCAATATCCAAAGTATTTACGCGTTTTCTGGGTGTTCTCATGAACACAAAACTAAATTGGCACAGTTACATCTCGTCCAAAGTAATTGAAGCCAATAGAAGGTTAGCTATTTTACGTCCGATTCTCAACCATAACTCTTCTTTAAAAATTCGTTCCACGTTAACCATTTACAAATCTATTCTTCGCCCGTTATTTACTTACACATGCCCTGTTTGGATTTCAGCTGCCCCAACCACATTAAATAAATTACAAATCTTCCAAAACAATATCTTAAGAATAACAGTAAATGCCCCCTGGTTTGTCAGCAGTAAGACCCTTCACAACGATCTTGCAACAGAACCAATTACTTTCTTATTATGAAACTGGCACATAATTTCTTCAAAAATTTTAATCATGTACAAGGAACAGTCACTTATAAAATAGAAACCAATCAGCTCCCATTCTCCCGCCTAAGAAACAGACTCCCATTTTACATTTTCCTTCAATATCTCTCCGATATTAGATAAGGTAAGAACATTTCTTGCAAGTACCTGTCCCTCCCATTGTATTTCCTTTCTAACCCTGCCAATATTCTCCAACAAAATTTCCTCGTAATAACCTTGGTTGAAGGTATAACACATGAAATCACTATCAAAGAGGTAACAAGAAGAAGTTACCCCCATCACATTTCGCTGATACAAAGTTGCTCGGTCAATCAATTGAAGTGCCTCATGCCTGAATGTTGTCCTGTCTGGGCATGTAAAATAATATATATGAGGCGGTTAGAACCAAAGGGGTGTAAGTGACAAAACGTAGTTTAGAGAAAATAATCCTTAAAGTTTGGATCAAAATAAAAATTCTGAAGTGTTCTAGAAGCATTTCTAAAGTAATTATTCTTTCTGTTAGTTATTAACGAACTTATATTTACAATTTCTATAGATTTTGTTTAATACATATTGAAATAGGATCTTTTTCCAAAATGCTTATGTGTACTTACACCCATTTGCCACCAAATGTGTCACTTACATCCGTTTTTCTATGAGCGTATTAGATTGGAAGTGAAACTGAAAACACCGTTTTGACATTCAGAACCAGTATATTGACAATAAATAATAATAATAATAATAATAATAATAATAATATAATAACCCACATAGGGAGTACACGACCTTGCAGTTGGTGGTGGAGCTTGAGTACCCCCATGAGCCTTAAAGCTATGTCAGTGGTAGCCTAGCTACCGTTAGGGCCTCCCTTGCTGAATAGGTTGAAGGTGAGGGGTCAGACGAAGAAGTACTCCATTTTGAGGAGAGTGGGAAGTGAGTAGAGAGGGAAGGGTCATGAACCTTTGGACTTCCTGTTGTCGGCCCATAGAGGGTACAGGAGAGAAACTGGGTTGGCACACCTGGCCACTGATTAGAGTGGAGGACCGAACCTTGCATTAGCCAGCGAAGGAGGCTGCCTTCAGCAGTCAGTGAAAATCCCGTAGGGTTTAGTAATGCCGACTGGCGATCGGAGGGACCCCTTGCTGGGCCCTGCGGGGGGATGCCCCGAGGCCACTATGGGTCGCAGTAACGGATGGCAGGAAACAACCCGAGGGTTAAGTGTGATCTGTGAACTCGAACTTGCGTCCTGCGAATCTTCAATTCAAACCAATGAGCAAAATGGATAGAACAAGCAATGTAATGAATCTTAACGTGCCTTGTTCTACCAATGTCCCATACCTGCTCAGAAACCGAGCTAATGTCACCTTGTCGACGTCTGGCCATCCACGGATGTTAGTCCCAGGGACACAGAGCCGGCAGTAGCTCGAAGCCATCGTCAGAGATGGACCCGGGATGAATTAAAGGAGGTGATGTGGTGCTTTTACTATGCAAAAGCGAAAAATGGGGGCTCAGAAATAGAAGTTTTCAAGGTATGGAGAGAGCGGAACCCAGATATGAGACCTACTCTAGACTCAAAGAAGCTTGCCAGTCAACGTCGATACATACTCAGCAGTGGAAAATTCACAGCAGAACAACTTGCTGACATTGAGAGAAATGCGGAGTATGTACTTCGCTCGAACTATCCACACGACGAACATGTAGAACTTGAAAATGATGACCCCGTGGAAGGTTCATCTCTTTCCAGTGAAACACACGTCAGTGATGAAAATCCATCTGGCAATGAATTACACGATAAGGACATGGTGCGAAATCTCCTTCGGCGCGAAATAGAAAGAGTTAGTCAACTTCCGTTTGAATCTCGCGAACCGTTGAGGAGAATATACGAAAATGCCAAAGCTAAAAGAGTGATAGAAACAGTGAATTCTGTCTTAAATGAGGTGGTGGAGACCCCAGGCAGAGATCTAGATATTACTGAAATCAATCACATCATATATGCAACTGGATATCTAGTATCTCAGATAATTTTGGGGCCAGCCAAGAACACCGACGGCCGACAGCAAAACAGAATAAACAGCTCTGTACCCCCATGGATGAACAGAATTATGAAACGGATAGCCGACACTCGGCGCGAAATATCACTCTTAGCTGAGGGATCTTGTAAATCAACGCACACCTATAAAGTTCAACGAAAACTATTCAATGTTGAACAAAAATACCTAATTGAAAGTGACACCAGCAGGCTAATGGTAGTTGAGAAGCTAAAAGAGAAAATTCAAGCATGGGCTCAACGAATTAGACGTTACAAACGCAGAATAGATTTCCGTGTGCAGAATCGGTTGTTTGAAACAGACGCGAAGAAATTCTATCGCAATCTGACTCAGAAACCGAATGACAATGCTGTCACGCCTTCAAAAGATGATGTCGAGGCATTTTGGGCAGCACTCTAGGAAGAGAGCAGATCCTACAACAAAGATGCATCGTGGCTTCAATCTGAAGTTGATTCTGCAAATGAACTTCTGGAAACAGTGGAAGATGTTCACGAATTCTTGGAAGAGGACCTCTTCCAAGCAATTAAGAACATGGGAAACTGGAAATCCCCCGGGATTGATAAGATCCAGATTCATTGGATTAAGAGACTAACAGCATTACATCCGCATCTGGCAAAGGCTACTAATAATATTTTAGAAAATCCAAAGGAACTCCCGGAATGGCTCACACGCGGTATCACGTATCTGCTACCCAAAGAGGGAGACAGCTCTTTGGCGAAGAACTACAGGCCAATCACTTGTCTGCCAGTACTGTACAAAGTTATAACTTCAGCCATAGCTGACAAAATGTACAGACATCTAGAGAAGAATCATCTAATGCCAGCTGAACAAAAAGGATGTCGTAAAGGTTCTTATGGCTGTAAGGAAATCTTGCTACTGAATAAAGTCATCTTGAATGATGTAAAGAAACTAAAACGTAATTTGAGCATGGCTTGGATTGACTACCAAAAAGCCTTTGATAGTGTACCACACGATTGCATTTTGAAGACCCTGGAGATCTATCGATTTCATCCTAGACTTATTGAGTTTTGCAAGGCTAGTATGAAGTCGTGGAGTACCAGGTTACTAATACAGAGCAGAAAGGAAGCAGTAGAAACCAGAAGTATTCAGATCAACAGGAGTATTTTTCAAGAAGATTCACTATCCCCTCTGCTGTTTTGCATTAGTTGATCCCACTATCGAGACAGTTGTCGCAAGCTGACTTTGGTTACAAGCTCCATGGTGATGAAAGGCCAGTATCACATTTGTTTTACATGGATGATCTGAAAGTGTTTGCTAAGAATGAAGCGATTCTCTCCCAAATGCTGTTTGTCGTGTATGACTTTAGCAATGACACCTGCATGAAGTTCGGTCTTGACAAATGTGCAAAAATCAATTTAAAAAGAGGCAAACTGACAACGTCAGAGAGCATTGAAGTTGATATGCACACTGTGATACAAGATCTTGAGCCAGGTAAAACTTACAAATATCTGGGCACTGAGGAATGTGAGACCATCTCGAACAACACAATGAAAGAGAGAATTCGCAAGGAGTATTACAGAAGAGTGAGACTTGTCCTGCAATCCGCTCTGAACTCCAGGAATAAAATATCTGCAATTGGTAGTCTCGTGGTGCCTGTAGTTGAGTATAGTTCCGGACAAGTGGACTGGACTGAGCAAGAAATGCGCATCATGGATCGAAAAATCAGAAAACTGCTAACAATGCATCATGTCGCCCACCTCGAGCTGATGTACATAGAATTTATGTGTCACGTAAGGAAGGAGGAAGAGGCCTCAGACAAATTGAAGCCTCCTGGCACAATGCAATAATTGGAAAGGGAAAATATGTAGTCAGTCATCAAGATGACCCTCTAATGAGGCAGGTCATGAAATCTGACCGAAAAATGGGAAACAGAGGCATTGTTAGTGTAGCAAAAAGCATTGCAAAGAAAACCATGCAAGACACGTCAAATAACACAGACACTGAACATCTGGTACAACTAAACATGAAATGTGAGACACAAAAAATGTTAAAGAAGTCGTGGAGGTACAAACCCCTCCATGGGCAATATCTAAAAAGAATGGACATAGTGCACATCAATAAAGATCAATCATTTATGTGGCTTAAAAGGGGAAGAATGAAGCCAGAATCGGAAGCAGTTCTAGTAGCTGCTCAAGATCAGGCGTTGAGAACACGACATTATGACAAAAGCGGTTCTCAAAATTTCCGAAGATGACAAATGCCGAATTTGCCAGGAGCAAGTAGAAACCATTGATCATATTGTCTCAGCTTGTCCAATTCTAGCAAAGACCGAATACTTGAAAAGACACGACAGGGTGTGTAGTTACCTCCACTGGCAGATCTGTACCGCCCTCGAAGTTCCAAACACATGCCCCAAGTGGTACGAACACTCACTAAAACCGGTGACGTCTGTTGGATTGTGTACGATATTGTACGACCAACAGATTCAAACTGATCGCACGATAGCGGCAAACAAACCGGATATAGTCATCCGGGATTTTGAGAAAAAATCGTGTCTACTTGTGGATGTTGCTGTGCCTTGCGATCAGAATGTCGTTACCAAGGAGGCAGAGAAACGTCTTAAATACAAGAGTTTGGAAATCGAGATCAGCCGAATGTGGGGCGTAAAAGCACAGGTCGTCCCGATAGTTATCGGAGCTCTGGGATTTGTTCCGCAAAATTTGAGTAAGAACTTGTCTAAACTCCCTGGTAATTCAAAAGACTGGGACGTGCAAGAAATTGTGTTATTTGGAACAGCCCACATTTTGCGTAAAGTATTGTAGAGGCACTGATAGTCACCGGATCTGCTCCTTAGGTAGCTGGCTGCAACCTGGAGTAGATCTTATATTCAGCCGACTCATACATCTTTAGTCCTGATGTAATGGGAAAATAATAATAATTTTACAAGTAATTCATTCTGACTCCAATGTTGTGTCTTCGCCACTATCTGCACTGGGCTCTTCAATGGCATCTTGAAGCAATTTGTTTCTCGAGTATGTGTTTTTGATCCCTGTAAAACAGTGTGGTGGACAGGAGGTATAAACTGAAGACACTGCTGTAGATTCTTATATTTTGCATTTGTTATTGCAAGCGATGATTCATACAGTAACTGTAAATGTGTGGATGAAAGTGGTCGTCCTTTCTTGGTTTTCCTGAGGTCGACTGATTCAAACTGTATGTCTTCGTTTAGAGTGTTCTCCTAATACAGTGTGTATGAATGATCCTTTTCTAGATGAAATCGTTGAATATAGCGCATCCCTTAACGTTGTCTTTGACAAGATCATTCATAGATTGTATTGATACAAAATCATCTGTTGATATACGTTTGGCACTTAACTTTCGGCTCGAACTTGTCACAACCTTAACCCAGTCATGTGGTGTAAACACATACTGCTGATAGTAGGAAATGGTGTGGCATTTACGATGCTATCATTGAAATCAATATTTTTTATTTCACTCCAGTTTGCTTCATAATATTATTTGTAATAGATTGCATTTATTTTATTTAATTTTCATTTGTCATTTTAAAAAATCTATATGTCCATTTCACATTTTACATCTCTTTAAAATTCAATTCTTGAAAGTTTTTAATTCTTTAAAAGCTTTAAATTTTTTGTAATTTAGATATATTATTATTATTATTAGTATTATTATTATTATCATTATTTTGTAGCACTGAAGATGGCCGCAATGCGGCCGAAAAAGCTTTATGCCAAAATAAACAATTACGATGAGGAGCCTACATCAAATATTGATTTCACATACTGCTGATATTTCTCAGCCTTTTCAATTTGGCCGAAGTCTTGATCACATTCCATATAGATTTGCCCAGAAACCAGGAACTTGTTACCCACAGTTTGTAGTGATGTATTTTGTAAGAAGAACATGCAGAACAGATATTTTTATTTTTTGTCCTGCAGCATTATCACTAAACGCGACTAGATGATTTGTAGAAGCAAGAAGCTGCTAAACAATACTCAATTTCTTGAGATGCTCTTGAGTCCTCTCCTTCAAGCCACATATACATTGTAGAACTGTAATTAGCAAGGTCGTGAATGGCGAAATTGTACGTCCATAACTGTCAAAAGTAATAGACAGTACTACTTGTTAACATAGGTGTAGGCAATGTTTTTTGCAAATCAAAACATATAGCCTTAACTCTTGTAGGGTTCTCTTTTTCCAGATGTTTAGCATTACTTTTCGCTGTTCTGGCTTTCTCTACCTATCGCAAATGATATTTCTTATTTATTTACTTCTTTCTATCTCTTGCAAGTCTTCTTATCAGTACCTCCTTATCAGTATCATCTGCTGAATATACATGTAAAATAAAACATTATTAATTCCTCATTTGACATTTGATAACATGAACAATCATATAATACATGACCGGAAAAGAGAAAGGTTACATTCAGAATCAGATTCTTTCGGGTACAAAATTAAGTAATATTACCTTATGTATTAGTACCTCTGCTTCCTGTTTCTTTACCATTTTCCTCTTTGTCAAACTCATCACTAACTTCGATTGTAAATGTACAAAAATATAAGTAATATAGTAAAGACACGTCACGTAAAGTGTGAAGCTCCTTCGCGCTAAAGAGGCGCAACTGCACTTATATCCCTTTGCCACCAAATGCTTACGACGTTTTGTTAAGTAGTTTTCAGAAACACCATTAAAACGCAGCACAAATCAATGAATAATCTTGCATGCCTTTCCCTACAAACACAATCCACTTCATGCTTCAAAGTGAGTGAGATACTTTATATTTCTCAATTTTGTCACTTACACCCCCTTTGGTTCTAACCGCCTAATATATATATAATATATATTATATTTATTATTATATTATATTATATATATAATATATATATATGAGGCGGTTAGAAATTATATATATAATTTTATATATTTATTATATATATTTTTATTTATATATATACAGGGTGAGTCACGTAACTTTAGCACCTCCTGTAACTTTTGAACGGTTGAAGTTATTGCAATGCAGTTTTCACGGAAGAGCATGAGGGAAAGGGGCTAATAGATACGTGCATTAATTTCTATTTTATCACGTGTATTTTACGAGATTTTTTAGGTAACTTTGTTTTTTTCAAATGGAACTATACATATTTTTTCAGTCCACCATGACGAGCGTAAAAAGACGAATCCAATGATGTACATATTGTCATATGTTAGATAAGCATTTTTTTGATTAATTTTGATTTTTGCGACCGGGGTTTAACGGACGTTTTGAATAGTCCACCACACAAGGTCACGGAGCGCTCCACCAGCACACGTGCGCCCGGCGAAGGGAAGGGAAGGGGAGGGATCTTATTTGAAAATACGAATCATAGTATTCCAAATATTCACAAAACCATTGCAGTTTTTTCCTGAACTGTGCTTTCCATCCTTCCGCATTTTCAGATTTTCGTCTTTTTGTGATTGAAGGAATTAAAGGATGGAAAATAAGGATTTGTCATAAGTTTGTATTGTAATAAAATTGTTTATAACTTCAACTCCATTTAATGGGATTTCATAAGATACGTAGTAATGGGATCTTGAAACAAAGCACAATAAGAATAAATAATTAAAACTGTACAAAAATATATTGTATATTTTGAGCAAACAATTTCAATGTTAATACGAATATAATAATAACTTAGGGATAGAAATAATCTTATTTCAATAAATACTACTTAAGACAAATCCGTATTTTCAATCCCTAAGAAACCCAAATTACTGAAAATGGATTAAGATGAAAAGGAGAGTTCAGGAAAAAATGCAACAGTTTTGTGAATATTTTTCGTATCCTCAAGTACTTAAATCCCTTCCCTGACCCCCCGTTTGCTGGGGGAGCGCTGCGTGACCTTGTGGGGCTGACAGTTACAATGAAAATATCCGTTAAACACTAGTCGCAAAAAAATCACAATTACTCAAAAAAATGCTTATCTAATATATGACAATATTTATATCTTTGGATTCGTCTTTTTACGCTTGTCATGATAGACTGAAAAAATATGTATAGTCCCATTTGAAAAAACAAAGTTACCTCAAATATCTCGTAAAATAAAAGTGATAAAAGAGAAATCAATACACATATCAATTAGCCCCATTCCCTCATTTACTTCCGTGAAAACTGCATTGCAATATCTTCAACCGTTCAAAAGTTACAGGAGGTGCTAAAGTTACGTGACTCATCCTGTATATTGAAACGCACCGCGTCTCTAAATAGAAACGCGATACATTTCAACTTAAACAACCAGAGAACATACAAACGGCGCGAGCATAACTAGGCAGCATGGCAACACGGAGGGGAAGGGGGGCGCTACGTGGAGCGCGAGACACGAGGGGAGGACAGCGAGAAGTCGGTTGAGAAGGGGAGACGAGCGGAAGCCACGCTAGCGGACGGAGGTGGTGCGCGAGCGGTGCGAGTTATTTGGGGAAAAGTACCCCTAAGTGCTGAATAACTTAATAGACTTGCATAGTATTACATTTCGGACCGTTAAAGAAGTGTGATGCAGACCGAACAGCATTGGGAAGTCAACGGATAGAGTGTATGGTAAACCGAAGAGTGTGAAACCCGCCCGTAGCGTGAGCACATGCATCGCGAACGTAGGTTTTGGAGAAAGATAGAATGTGTAGTGCACAAGACAGTGACTGAACCAGTGATCATTTGTGAGACCGATCAAGCAGTGTCTGACGGGTTTTCAGTGTATAGGAACTTTCCATAATGAAACTGTATGATGACGCGTGAGGAGAACAAGAACACGTGGGTATAGGTTACCGATATTTCACCGGTGATTCAGAGAGTAATATAGTGTAACGTGTTTAGCATAATCAGTTACAACCCAAATCTGGATTTCAGACTGTCAGGACAAGCATAAGTTAATTAGATGCGCTAGTGTGGAATATACGCGTGGAGCAGCGTGAGGGGCGAACACTTGCCTACTCATCTCCGGCTGGGGGCCGAACGGCTCCGGGACCACGCGACGGGAGCCGAAGCCGCCGCCACCATCGGCGCCGGGCCCCAACGAAGCGACGTGACCCAGGTGGTAACAGGTATGATGCTAGCATTGAAGGTATTAAGTTTTGGTACCAAAACATAGTAATCATTGCATAGGGGATCAGTGTTCGAAAGTGTAATAGTGATATTAGATGAATAAACATCAAACTGTCGTTGTATAATAAACTGTATGTATTTATTGTACCCCGAACATCCCAGGGTCCACATTCGCGAAAAAGATCCCGAGCCCTGCCTGAAACAAACAAATTTATTGTACCGTGCCACTTCACGGTAAGTCACGATTGACCCCGAGCAGTCGGTACGTCACAATATATTATTATTTTATTTATTATTTTATATATTTATTATATAATTATTATTTTACATTCACAGACATAATATAATATATTATGGAGGAAAAAGGAGTAGAAGAAGAAAAACTAATTGACTGTGTAAATGTCAACTCATGGAAAATATATAATATTGCGAATGAAGAAAAGATGTCACAGCTATAATTTTGCTCTTATGATTTTACTCTAATGAAATCTGAAGACTGTGCAAAAATGTAATTGCAATAATGGTTCAATGAATACACAGATGAATACACAGGAGACTGAAAAATCTTATTTTCTCGACCCAGAAACAATTCTCTACGAAAAGAAATACGTTATTGTCATGTAAGGATACCCAGAGAGGTGGCTCAGGGCACGAATTTGTCACTGATTGTGAGGTTCTAGTGTTCGAGTCCGAACAATAGCAGGACTTTCGATACTAGGTAGGTCGAGTTCAGAAACGGCCGCTCTCATCGGGGATTTTCCTTGGTTTCTTCAATCAATAGTAGGTAAATCCGGAGCAGAACCCAACAAACAGGCCACAGACCGTGATCATCCCTTCATCCTTGTCCTATCGTTACCCTTTTCTTGCACACACAGTCTTGCACTACACTACCACACTTACCGGGAGACCAATTGGGGCCTAGAGCTGGTCTCGGCTGAGGCGGTGACCTGCTAATGGGAGATACCTGCATATAGAAAATACCCGCAAGCTGACAGGTAGATCGGTGGGGGATCTCGCCATTCAACAGGGGAAAATCACCGCCACCCCCCGCGCTAAAACATGCACTGCATTTACAATATTAATGAACATATCAGTTCCGGAATCATCAATCATGATGTAGAGCCCGTGATTATGGAGAAACGAAAGCCAGAAGTAAGCGCAGATTTTGGAAAAGCACTACAATTTATAAAAGTAAAAAATTGCAATGTTCAACTCCATTCAAAATATTTTCGGTTGTCTCATGTGAAGATGAACTTTTATATACCCTAAGGTCCCAAAGTTGCGTATACGCAACATTTGGTGTACATTGACTATTGGTTAAAAATTATAAATGAATTGTTTATTCTTCTATTGTTATATTAGAGGAAATACATAATATTATTTAATAATATTAGTATTTCACTGCATGGTTTTAATGAGTTAATTTTGCATCTCTCTCGGAACAGTACCTTCATACTCACACTCAGCGCCACATAATGGCCTCTTTCGAACAGCACTGGCGCTATCACGTTCTCCTACTTTGCCTGTAATCTCTACGTTAAACCTGTCAGCTACAATAGTCGATTTACTACTATCCTATCAAGCATTTTCCTTGCTCGCAGAGTCTCTTCTGCGAGTTTTGAACTCAAAGTAGGGCTCCTCCTCATTTTCCAATGTAGACTAAATTGTATCCTTGCATTCATTCTACCTTAATTCTACTTACATTACTTTCACTCTAACACCCAACGATGTTGTGCGTTGCTAGACTTTTGGCGTTCCTGTGCTGCGCATGCTTCTCCATATTTCAACCACAGCACTGATATAGTAGCTTACCAATACTTCCAGCACCTCAGTCCATAACGTAGCTGCATTACCACCGCGCTAGTCTTTCCTTTCATTTTCAATAACGTTACAGTACCGTCCGTTTCGCATTTTACGTTGCCCCACCACACCATCTGTCGGTCACCAACCCACACTGTCTTAATTACCTGCCGCTTCTACCTCCTCCAACCAAGTCATTTTTACTTTCCCGTATACGTACGTATACACGGAGTGATATACGTAGTATAGGGAAAGTTACGTAATGCTGCGCGAAAAAATGGCCAATTTTCGGCGAAAAAATTAATTGCCGGGCCGTCAAAACGAATAAGTGGATAAAACCTGTTGCTGAATTAAGAAAAAAATCCCCTAACACGTGGTGTAGCCAGAAACCCTGTTTACTAGGTCCTTGATACCGAAAAACCAATTGAAAGGAAAACGTCCGTCTTTCCGTCTGTGAACACTGCTAGCGCCTAAACCATACGTACGATTTCT
This sequence comes from Acheta domesticus, assembly GCA_031308135.1. NCBI lineage: Eukaryota > Metazoa > Arthropoda > Insecta > Orthoptera > Gryllidae > Acheta > Acheta domesticus. The sequence goes on from JAHLJT010009419.1 coordinate 127,787,890, forward strand.
TCCAAAATGGATATTCCCCGGTCGATGTCATTCTAGTCAAAGCTTTGAGATGTTGAAAAAGATTCTTCAAAATTTGGGGGTACTTAATATTAAGCACCCCGGGGATTTTCAAAATTTTCTCAAAAACGGCTCCAAAATTTTTCTTTAAATTTCTCGTATGAATAGAGTAAAAATACACTTTTTAACATGCCATAGGTCCGATTTTCACGTACAGCTCTGAATTTTAGAAAATTGTGAAAGTTTTACTTTTTTTCGGCGTCTTTCTCCAACTACAAAATTGAAGATAGAGACTTTTTCTTCAAATAAAATTTGTTCTACATATTGAGTTCTTTAATAAAGGTCTTGTAAATGTTTTACTAAATTTTAGTAGTTTTCGTGCAATATTGCGTGCAATATGTGCAATTTTAAAAAATTACAAAAACAAAATTTTCTCAAAAACGGCTACAAAGTTTTTCTTTAAACTTTTGGTAGGGATAGTGGTAAATGTACTCTATCAATGACATAAAAGTCATTTTGGTCTATCGGTTGGTTGGTTCAAAAATTACAAAAATGTAAATTTGTTTACTTGTCTCACGTCGTTAATATTTACATTATCGGCGATTTTTTCACGTTATTATATTGAACGAGTATGCTTTAAATAATGTCAAGTAAAGTTTCTCGAAAACACAACCATTTTCTGTGAAAAGTAGCTCAAATTTCGGCATTTTCAGAAATGCTCAAGGGCCATTTTCTCGTATATGGCTGTAATTTTTTTCTTGAAACTTTTGTAACGGATAGTGCTAACACTCTTTAGTATAGCGTAAAGTTATTTTGAGTTATGTTGTTGTTTTATCAAAAATTACATATTTGTAATTTTTTGAAAGATCTCTCACATCTTTAATATGCACATTATCCGCAATTTGTAAAGATTATTATTATTTTTGTGAGTGTAAGTGCTTCAAATAACGTCAAATAAAGTATTTTGAAAACTCAATCATTTTCTGTGAAAATGAGCTTCAAATTTCGCATTTTTAGTAGCGCTAAAACCCCATTTTCTCTTGAACGGCACATCTTTTTTAAAAGAAAATTGCCATTTATGACTAGGGTTTATTGTTCTTTAATATTCTAAAATTAATGTTTCCGTTCTACCATTAGGAAACCGAAAAATTAAGAAAATTACAAAAAAATGTACTTTTAGCGGTGATAGATGACAGCTGGAAAGAACGGGTTTGCGGCAATTCTGAATAGCTAGCGAAGACCCAAGGAAATAGAAAACTAATACGGGAAAGTCTGTGCCATTTCTGTAGCACCTTTAGTTAATTACCCTATGCAGGTCCTATCCCCTATCTCCCAGCACCGCACTCCATATTCCAACCCACTTTGACCTAACATGATCGGCGCTTCCGCCTTTTCTGCTTCGTCAGCCTCTCACTTTCAAAATTCTTTACAAACTGTGACGTTCCACTCACTAATCTCAACATCAGCTTCGCACCCATACCTTTCCCCATGCTCGCCTGCGTCCTCAGATACCCCACTTACCAGGAATAGACAACAATGCAATCTCTGCGTCCGCCCTCCTGAATTGATTTTTGCTGACAATTCCGCCTTTTCCTAGAGCTGCAAGTTCATCAACAATTCACCGTTGACGCTTTTTTCGCCTCTCACCATTCACCACCGCCCTTCCATCTCCATTTTCCTACATAGTCACCACCACCTCAACTTCCTTCCATCAACTATGCCATCACAGTTCGATCTACATCCCTCAGCTTGCCATACACATTGACCTGCAGTGCAGTCACGTTTACCTTCTCCTGCAATTTAGGCATTTTAGCCTCTTTCCTCTCTGATGCTGATTTTGCTGCTCTCTTCTATCAGTAACCCTTCCATCTCAAACTATTTCTATACATTGGCCTGCGTCCTTATTATATTACTTCATACATCATCACCCCGTAAGAATTTTCTTCTATCTTCAATATCGTTACAGCCGGTTGAGTTTCACTCTGCTATGCTTCATCTTCACCTTTATCACCTTCCATTGCTCCTGTTCCACTTCTGTCCGTCACCATCCCACATGGTCCTACGCTGCTGGAGCCACCTTCTCCCATCCCGCCAGTTTTAAACATCTTACTTCCGCATACATTGCCCTCCGCGATCCACCAGCCTCATAGTTTATACTCCACTTCACACTGTCTTACTTTGCTTCCGTTCTGCCTTCTCCAATCTCGCCAGTTTTCGTACATTCTACTTCCGCATTACTTTTGTCATACACATAACTATCTTCGGTACTTTGCCGTCCGTTATCCAAGAGCACTACAATTCATAAACCACCTCACATCGTCTCACGTTGCCGCTGCTTCCGCCTTGTTCAAACTTGCCAGTTTCGTACATTCTACTTCCACATTACCTGTATCGTACACATAACTATCTCCGGTACTTTGCCGTCCGCTATCCACGAGCACTACAATTCATAACCCACCTCACATTGTCTCACGTTGCCACCGCTTCCGCCTTCTTCAATCTCGCCAGTTTCGTACAGTCTTCTCCCACACACGCTACCGCCCCTATTCCCAGAACCCCAACCCTCATCCCAGGCCACTCCAGGCTGCAGCGACGGCGCCTTCCGCCTTCCCCGCATCGCCGGCGCCGGGCGGTCGTATCGGCTCCGCCGTAGCGCTGGGGCGCCGCGCGGCCCGGCCCGGCGTCTCGATTCCTGGCCGTAATGACAGCTCATCGAAGCAAGATTGGCGCGCTCTGGGGCCTTATTGATATTTTCCGCGAGTGCGGCTGACAGGGCGACGCCGGCGCTCGCACACTTCCTCCTCCGCCCCTCCCCCTCCCCGTCCCCCTCCCACCGACGCCCCTCGCCGGCGCGCCGGGGCGACGGCGCACGGCTGCCCGCACACGCGGGCGCGAAGGCGGCTGAGGGAATTAGGGCAACGCTTCATCTGCAGCGTGTGCGTTGAGCGCGATTTTTTAAGTTTTCTTTCGTTCGGGTCTTGAAGGCAGTTTGGTTTTTCGTCTTAAATGTATTGATGTAATGTTCTAATTTTGTATGTTCACTCACAGACGTTTTGAGTCAATATCATTTTTAGAAATGTCTCGTTTTGTATCTATCTCCGAGCAAATAACGATTGCGTTGTTCTGTAATAAAGATAATGCTTTTCCTAGGAAGTAAACCTTGTCGTTCCATTAGTAACTGCCTCTTTACAAACTTTCGAACTTGGTTTTCTTGAATCAATACTTTAGATTGTCTGTTAGAATACAATATTAATATTAAAATAAAAGTTCCAAGAAGTTTTACAGACAGTCAAAACAATAAAATTTAATCATAAAATCACATAATGATACAGATGAATATTATACAGTTTTGGCAACGTTTTCGGAAGACAGTTTTCCTCCATCATCAGGCCTTACAATGAATAAAAATTACATAATGAACCACATAATAAACAACATAGGTCTTAGCTGAATATAACTGATGTTGCTTGTTGACACGATGTATGGTTCCGGGCGTGATACATTAGAAACAACCATACTGAGGTTAAATCTAAAAGAGAAGAATAAAAAGACTGAAATTAAAATGTGCGTCATAAATATAAAATGATAGTTTTTGAAATAGAATAAAAATAAAAGCTGAATTAAAATGTATTACATCCTAAAACATAGGGCAAGTGCACAGCAAAGAAGATCCATACTCACAATTGAGACATCACATATTGGGAAGAGCTGAATTTAACACTTTCTGGTAACGGGAGCTCTTATTTCGAAGAGCGTAGTGGCATGACTGTTGAGGTGAGATGTGAGTATTGGGAGGGGCGGTGGTGGAAGGTAGCGGTGGGGGGAGGGGAGGATGAAAGGGGGGTTGTCAGAAGTGCCAGACGAACGACTACGTAATAAATACTTACAAGGAGGGTTCTTTCGATCGATAGCGGGTAGTTGGACTTGCAAGCGGAATCATCACTGGTGTTATGAGGTGGCTCGTTGGGGTTCTCCTGATGGACATAACCTCGATCATGAACACTATCAAGACTAAGAAATTCAGAACGTCCATTCTGTATATCTTTAAATTTAATCAAAATCGAATCGTAACTTTTAGAGAACATGTTGCACTCCATGTTGGAGTTCATGAAGCAATGGTTTTTATAAACAGAGATTCAAGAACCATTCTGGAGTTCCAGTGGGGTTCTATGGCTAAAATGGTAGGGTTATTGAAATCAATGAGATTATCATGATTGATTCGATGAGCCGTAAGTGAGTTCTGTTTTTCAAAGGAAGTTTGATATTGTTCTTGTGTTCATTGATACGGTCACTTAGTTTTCTCCAAGTTTGTCCTACATAGGCAAGATGGCATTGAGAACATTTTAAAGAATATACAGTGTTGAGAGTTTTCAATTTTGATATTGGATCTTTTAAAATGACGAACTGTGTTAGATTTATTGCAAGTGGAATTGACTAAAATAATGTTTGGGAAATTATTATGGAGTTGTCGTTTAATTTTATTATTAATACTATGGACATAAGGTAGTGAAAACTAATAGTATTAGAGCTAGTGGGGAAGGGCTTGTGTTTCGTCTACTTTAACCTTATCATGAACTAAAGACCTATGTGCCATATGTTTCAGTTTTGACAAACAAATTTAGAAATGAAAGAAATGGGATAATCATTCCTAATCAGTATAAAAATATCTTATGAAGGGCAGCCGGATAAAAAATTGAATCAGACAAATCAAAAGCTCTTTGAACAAGGTTCTTAACCAGGCAACCTTCATAGAAGTAGGATGATTAGATTGAAAGTTGAGGATGACGCCAGCATATGTGGGTTTGATGTACCACTTAGTAGGCAGAAATTGGGAAACCTAAATATGTTAACGTTAAGAAAATAATTAGTGCATTCCTCTTCTTTTTCAAGAGTAAATTCTAAATTTGAATGATGTGAGTTGCAACACGATTAAAGTGTCATCAACGTAACGGATGTAACTTTTAAATTTAAAGTAGAGAGCACTTCGGTTTCTAGTTTTCCCATTGAAATTTCACATAAGATACTGCTTAGAACACCCCCAATTGGACAACCTTCTTTTTGAAAATATACTTTCTGATTAAAGATAAATGTTATATTACATAGAATTAATTTAATTGCTAATATTATTTTAGTTTTGGGCATATTAGAGTTCTTGTATTGAACTTGGGAAGTCAAAAGCTCATCTAAATTTGAGAATATTATTTGATGTGGCATAGATGGGTACATTTTAACAATGTCTAAAGAGATAAATCTATCTTGAGGGGTAAGTTGAAGTTTAAAGCGTTTGACAACATCACTACTGTTTTTGGCGTTATATTGATAATCATGCTGTATAAAGGTTTTAAGAACATCATTCAAAAACTTAGAAAATTTATAATCAGGCGAGGACAAACTGGAAACGACCCGTCTAAAAGGAATTACCTCCTTGGCGAACCCATACGCTCTGGAAATCCCCGGCATAGTTGGATACGAAGAACGATATGTAGATAATGAAATATATTTTTATCAAGCCATCTCTTCAAGAGGGATTGAATTTTGGATAGATAAATTCTTGAGGGATCTCTAAGTATTTGTTTAAAGTTATTGCTAGATTTTAAGTTATCTTCAACCTTGGTGAAACAAGAGGAATTTTCTATTATAGCGACTGCACCAACTTTATCCGTTGGAATGACAACTAAATCCGGATAATTTTGAAAAAATGTTTAGTTTGTAGAAAATTACGATATATTAAATTTTGTTGTTGATTTAAACTGACGGGATTACTAATCTAACAGGAGATGGAATTAACGAGGATATTCCTCATGTCTTCCCTTTTACTTTGTGTAACTCTTTGTATGTTAGTTTCTATGGATTTGATCAGTTGAAAGGTGACACGTTTTTTATCTTTGTTTGTAAAGAGAAATGAAAATTGTTGACCTAACATCAAGGTTTGTTGAACGGCCAACGGAATTTCTAAAGAAGTTAAATTATACAACCTGGGGCCAAAGGTCTCACCGGTTTTTTGTTGATTTTGAGTGTTTCAGATTTGCCTGGTTCTCTAAAAGTAAGTTATTAAACTTATCAAGTCTTTTTCGACTCTCATATTCAAATATTTTTCTTAGTTTTGACAACTGCGTTTCATAAAAGAAGTTTAATATATCAGAAGGTAAAAACATTTTAAGAGCCATTTCCGTCTTGTTTAAAGATATTTGTAGTTTTTTTAGTATAAAATATTTGTCAGAAATGGTAAAATTCAATAGATGTCGGATAAACTTGGCTATGTGTTTATCAAACTTGGCTATGTGTGAGGCAGCTATGGAAAAATCGCAGTTTAGGTCGCGACGTCTCGCGAACAGCCAAGTAGATACCAACACCGGTTGCGAAAGTCTACATCTTCGTCATCCTACACGTTCACTTTAAATATTTTGAACCATTACATTGTTTTTGTCCTAGTGTAGTGAGTGACAGCCAAATAAGTCACCAGAAGACTAAGGAAAGTTTCAAAATACATTTTTGTTACTAAAAGGTGCGAAACACATTTATAATTCGTTACAAATATGTATTTTTGTACTATTTTTGTGTAGCGGGAAAAAATTAATTGAATTTACATTATTTCTTGTAGGAAATTTTGATTCAGTTTTCGTACATGAGGTTCCATCAGATTTTGTGAATTGACTAATCATGAAAATATATTCCATTGTATTCCAACACCTACTCCCAACACCTAAACCTCTACACCAACATCTACATGCATTTAGTACAGCATTAAATGTGTGAAAGATTATCATAACGTAAAACACATGCTTTTTAATAAAATCGTTGTTGATGGCAATCCTAAACAGCGTTTGGGAAAATGTGAATTTATTATAGATGTATGTAAAACTGCATGGCCTTTCAATGTTAGTTTTCCCTTGGTAAGGTGCCAGCGTGGCTGTAGAACTTTGTGTCTACGACATTCGGAGTTGAAGCAACAGCCATTAATGTTACATCTTAAGGATTTGTTCTGTAATGCGTATCAGTTGCCGAGTTCAGCGTACCTTACAATACGGTGCAAGAACAAGCATTTCGATCTGCAACTACAGTCATAAATATAATGAGTTTCTATTTGTTAACTCGAAAAAAGGAATGCAATTTTGTGAGTTCGTGATTACACAGAGACCCCACGTAAGAAGACCCACGGTCACAAATTATCTAAAATAATATAATTGTTGATTGTTTATTTCTTATAAAGTGACTGGGGCCAGCCGCATCGTATCAATCAGCTCACTGTTTCACAGGTACTCTTGGGTATTGTATCTGACGTAATCCCTCCCTCCCTTCAACATTTTTTTAAACATTCTATACCAACTTACTCTACATTACACAAATAAGATTATATGCGAAATCAAGAATTGCATATTAAATTAAATTATTTCGAACAGAGGACTTCATGAGTTTGAGATATTTAATTTTTCTCTTCTTAGTACAGTAAAATGTATTCAATACGAAACGTTAATAACGCGGTAATCTGTCTACAATGAACATAAACTGCGACCCTAGAAAATGAAATTTCTACCGTATTACATTTCTAATGCACACAAATAAATACTGGTCCCTTGAGATTCCGCACTGAACAAGTTTTACTGTATTTATTTCCCGCAAATTCCCGCATTTCAAATCTAAGTACTAATAGCCGAAACCTTGCGTCAACGTGGACAATTCATTTTCCCTTCACTTCGTCTCATTTACTCCTTTGAGCAATTTTTACTTTCCCGTATACGTACGTATACAAGGATTAATATACGTAGGATTAATATACGTAGTGCTGCGTGAGAAACCGGCGAATTTGCGACAGAAAGAAATTTGTTGCCGGGCCGTGTTAACGAAAAAAGTGGATAAAACCAGTTGCTAAATTAAGAAAAAATGCCTCAATACGTGGTGTAGCCAGAATACCTATTTTGTAAGTCCTTGATACCGAAAAACCAATTGAAAGCAAAACGTACTTCCATTCGTCTGTCCATCCGTCTGGTGTATGTGAACAACACCAGCGCCTAAACAATCCGTACATTTTTTCAAAAGTGAAGAAATCCCTATCCATCTGGCCTGAGACGAAGCTCTGCGATTTTGAAAAACATTCATTCATTTTTGGGGGTACTTGACATGAAGCCACTCGGATATTTTCGAAATTTCTCAAAAACGGCACCAATTTTTTTCTTTTTACTTCTCGTAAGAATAGAGGAAAATACACTTATTATGGTGGCATAGATCCTAATTTCACGGGAAAGGTTTAATTTTATTCGGAATCTTCCTCCAACTACAAAATTGCAGATAGAGATTTTTCCTTCAATTAAAATTTGTTCTTCATACTAAGTTCTTTCTTTAAGGGCATGTACATTTTTTAAAAAATTTAGTGGTTTTTGCGCAATATTGCGTTCAAAATGTGCAATTTTAAAAAATTACAAAACAAGATTTCTCAAAAACGGCTCCAAATTTTTTCTTTAAACGTTTGGTAGGAATAGATGTACTCTATGAGATGATATTAGCGCCATATTGCTCTATTCTTTAGTTTTTTTCAAAATTGCAAAAATGTAATTTTTTTGACTAGTCTCTCACGTCGTTATTTACATTAGCGACGATTTGTTCAAATTTTCTCATAAATGGCTCCAAATTTTTCTCCAAACTTTTGAAGTGGATAGTGCTTATTGCACTCTTTATTATGACGTAAAGTTCATTTTGAGATATTTTCTTGTTTTTTCACAAAATACACAAATGTAATTTTTTTGAATGATCAGTCGCACTTTTAATATGCACATTACCAGCAATTTGTGAATACTATTGTTTTTATGAATGAAAGTACTTCAAATGAAGTTTTTCGAAAACTCAAAAATTGTCTGTGAAAAAGAACTTCAAATTCACATTTTTAGTAGCGCTTAAACGCCATTTTCTTGAAAACGGCTCTACCATTTTTAAGGGAAATCGTCTTTTAGGACAAGGTTTTACTGTTCTTTAATATTCTAAAATTAATATTACCATTCTACTATTAGGAAACTGACAAATTAAGAAAATGTAAAAAAATGTACTTTCAACAGTGATAGATGGCAGCTGCCATGAGTATGTGTCGATTCCGAATAGCTAGTCCAGACCCAAGGAAATAGAAATCTAATACGGAAAAATTTGTGCCATTCTGTAGCACCACTAGTTCCTAATTGTCATCGTGTAAGTGTTGTCAGCGTTTCCCCAGCAACGTTCTACCAGACAGGCCAAGGTCGATTAGCGACCTGCAACGCATAGTTGGGCTTGACTTCTGGACATGAAGGGCTGAGAAACGCAGCGCTTGAAAAGAACAGCGCGCTACATCTCAACTCAGCAACTAGCATGCGCACAACCTTTGGTCATTAAACTGCACCAACCTATGAGTGAATACACGCAAATGAGACTTCCGGAAGCCTCCAACGACAAATTACAAAGCAATACTACAGAATGGGCTATGCCTAATTTCTCGAAAACGTCCAGCGAGAAGATGTATGTTGTCCAAAATACAGAAAAACGCTTGGACGCACAACCATTCGTGGCCGACATAATCAAAACAGCCACGCAAATGGCAGATGAAATACGGGAACAAAAGTCGCGTCAAAAGTAGGTGTAATGCAAACAATGCTGGTGACAATTGGAATCAAAAGCAGATCACATAAATTCAAAAATATTATGCAGAAACAAGCTGAACAAGAGTAAATCACCTTGGTGCACAAAGCAATATTTTCCAGTTGTTGAAATATCATGATAAGATATCAAGATAATTGTAGTATCTAAAATTGAGTATTTATTTACACGTTAATTTTAAGCTTATGTTTCTCTAGAATGTAATTTGTAACATAAAAGCTTTTAATGAATATAATCCATCGTCAGCATCATGCATTTCATTTAACATCAGTAAATGGAATCTAAGAACATAAGAAATATGTCGATCGAAGAGTCTATTTTGGCAAACAATCTTGCCAAAGAAAAGAACGGCATTGACAGCGACGGAAACGAAGTAAATCAGAAAAAATCGATTACTCTCGACGTTGAAAACGCGGTCGAAAAAATTTCGCCTTCCGAAGAGGTAGAAGGTTCAACAAATTCTCTTTGCAAGGGAGATAGACCTTCCAAAAGCACTGTCCTTGCACTAAGTCAAACAGATGATCAAACGATTAAAAATAACACTTCAACATATTCTCAATCCCCGATAAGAAAACACAAATCACCAGGCAGATCCACTGAAAAGCTTAGATCTTCGTCAAGAAAGAGGATTAGGTCCAAAAGTAAATCTCCTGCACATCGATCAGAAGCTTACACAAACCTCGAAACTAATAAATCAGAAAAGTGGTCCGAGATTGCTAAAGTTCTTGAAGATGAAGATTCAAAAGCTGTAAAGAAACCTGTCAATTCAGATCTTCGAGACTGCCAAAAAGATATAAGTTTGAAGAGGAAAGAGACAAGGAAGGAAAACATTTTTGAGGAACGAATGATGTCAGGAAAACAGTTCAGCAGGTCTTTAATCGGTATTCGTTCATCAATTCTCCTGGTGAACTGGAAACTGTTAGGCGGATTCCTAGTGACACATTCGCCGCCTGCCAGGCTGCATTTATGCACTCCGCTCCGGAGCAACCGGAAAAACGAGAGCACAGTATTGCTACCGTTGCAGGTACGTCCTCGCACTAGTAATTACACATTTGAATTTAAATTATTGTGAAGCTTACAGAATCAACCACTCCCTTGTGACAGCGAAGAATATTAACTTTCCTGAATAATTATTTTGTACTTTATGAATAATAATGTGTACAGTTCCTGTCTTTAACATTGCCTGCGGATATCGATATGTCGAAAGTTGAGAACTCGTGCATTTATCCTGATATTCTCAATGCCTCATATGCCTCCAGAAGGTGTTCAAGGAACTTCAAATATTCTTTAGGAATAAACTCACAAAAAAATTAATTCGACAAACGACTACTTTATGCTTTGTAATTGAATGTTCTTCTGCAATCAAGAAAACAGTGGTCCTAGAATGAATTCAAAAACCTAGGAATACAAACGTATGTAACCCGCTACGGTCCTAATCGCATATTGAATTTAGTACGTATGGCGATCTTGATACATGTGTTACATAAAACACAATTTACGAAATTATAGAACCTAAGACTACCTTTAGATACAAAAAAATCTCTGATAATCCCCAAAAATCAAAGTTTACATAACAAAACACGATATAAATTAATAACTAGTGGGGCTCTACCATTAGGAAACAGAAAACATTTTTTAATGTCAAAAGAATGTACTTTGGGCGACGATAGATGCAGCTGGGCAAATGTATGTGGCAATTTACGCACGAAGTATAGGAATGTTTTAAAAAAATAACAATTTGGCCCTCCAAATTTCTCTTTACATTTTCTATTTGTATGTATTAAGACTGTAAAAAATATGGTACTAGTCCCATTGTTAACTAACCTTCCTGATTTTCAAAAACTACAAAAAGTTAACATGTCAATACTATTCCCATTTGCTAGTCCATTTTCGATGAACTCTCCGTGAAGGATCAGAGCGTTGTAGATAGCAGACTATGTGAGATTAACAAATTGCACTATCACCTACATCCAGTGGTTGCTACATGGAAGACCACTAGTGAATTGATTCTTAACATACGAGTCACCAGTCTCGCGTTTCTGAAAATACTTTCAGGTGCTATCATTCGTGGCAGTTTACACTCAACTAATTTTCCCAGGATGCGCTAGCTGGCGTGAGATGTCGTTTGCGCCAGAACTGAAAACAGCTAATTGGCGATCATATTCTATTGCAAGGAAGGTTGTACCTTGAATTATTAATTAATCGATTTACATAAAATGCAAGTTGTTAAGTGTTAAAAAATTGTAGTGTGTCTTGTGCGGTTAAGTTCATAACGAATTAAATACTGAGCACAATTTAAATTCGCTGCAACAGTTCTCGAATGGGCAGTTGTCGCGGTGCACCGATGTAGCAGTTCTGGGAAACTGCGAGGCGTCGGCTAACACTTTCGAA
>JAHLJT010009419.1:127799995-127831200 GCA_031308135.1 Acheta domesticus
ATCTTGAATCTGTATTTTATTCCCATTGTCTTTTTGGTGCTGTGAACGTTAACGTTCTGTTTAACCGGATGGGCTTGAGTATTTTCAGTAACTTTAAATTCCCCGCAACAGGTTACGGGCCTATTGATGATTAAGTCTAGTTATTGGTCTGTCATCTTAATGCCTCTAGACTGCACCCCCATTTTTGGGTCCTCATATGGGGAAGGTGGTTCTTCCGAGAGCTATGTCGTTCCATAGGTCTCCTCTTCCGCCATAGCTGCTGTTAAGATCTTAAACGATACGACGGTAAGGGGCCCTCAAAAGATACTATCAACCGGGCCAGCTGGACCAAGGATTTTTAAAAGAGGTGTTATTTCTCTATCATTCCTCTCTTTGTCCTGCCAGAGCGTGGTTTCCCATGCTTTGGGCCCAGGTTAGCGGGGTTTGTTCAATAAATAGTACTAAAAACAATTTTGAATTCATATTTAAATGACTATTTCATTCATGTCGGTCCGCGTCGTAAGTAGCCAATGCTAAGCAAGGATATATTCAAATTTAACCAATCCCCGATGTTTATCGCCATCAGTTTGTTTACCTTATTTTATCGCTGTAAAACCTTTGTTTACCTTTTTAAGATAACGATAGCAATTGTTTCACCTCCAAAAAAGGTTGTGTGCATCAATATAATGTGTCGTTTTGGTTATGTTTAAAGCTCTGAAACAGAATATAATATTAAAAATTCAGTGCCGAAAAACAGCGAAAGGAACAAAGAAAGTGTGTGGAAGCAATTTCAAGAATTTTGTGAAGAAAGAAAATATGAATGGGCAGCACAAACTACAAATGAGGAATTTACACATATTTTAGGTAATTAATATACGAAGATTAGATGGTGAAGAGTACAAAGAATATTGTGGAACAATATACAAAGAATATTGTGGAAAACACTGTGGAACGTTACATCGAAAATTATTCAGGAAAATACTTTAATGAGTGCACACGTGTGTTCAATCCATTGGAATCGACGAATTCCGCTGCTAATTCATCTTGTACATCTTCCATTTCAAATACTTCCTCGGAAGGGCAAGACTTGGAAAACAATTTCCTACAACTTTAATGATTGTGCTTGTAATAAATGTTCTTTTAAGTAGCCTTGTTATTATTGTTTTTCGAAAGTTTTATTACCATAAAATTGAAATATATTTGAAACTAGCGTACCCGTGCGAGAACTCTCGCATGTTAAATCCCACCCTTTCCCTATTCATTTGTCTATCCGTTCCATAAAGGAGAGGAAATACTAATGTACTTACAAAATATCAAACAAAATAACAATGCAATTGATGTTTGAAAGAAATTTTCAATTAAAGTTTATTCAACATTATAGAGAGATGTTCTTGGAACAATTCATTCTTCTTTAAAACAACATTTGAAGAAATTTTCCAACCTTCCTTGAGAGTTAGCTTTTCGCTTTCCTTGATAGTCAAATAATAGAAAAGGTTTTTACTCTTGAGAAAGCCAAGTAAAGTAGTGCGAAAATACCGGATCGGGCAAGAACTATAATTGCAATATTATTTAACTTTCCTTTATGTTTTATGAAGAACCGAGTGGGTTTTGGAGAGTCAGGGTGCCAGCTTGCTGGGGTGAGAAAATTGAAAAATTATTTGTTTACTAAAATGTATTGAATTATTTTCTGAGTCTTTACGTACCTCAAGAAAAGCAATTCCGATTCAAAAAATAATCAAACTAAAGTTTTCACCTTTGAGTCCTAAATACCATTTGTTAGCATTAGAAACAATTTAGTAGGCATTAGTAAGCCCACTTCGGTACATGGGAATGTTGCTCAAACTATGTTTGCATTTTTAATATCTTAACGAACCGACACCTTGAGTTTAATATCAAACGGTGTTTTATTTACAATATGCGTTTACAGTTGGGCGTTACTGTACATACTTCCAGATATCGCCAACATTTAAATCGTGCGTTTGGACTGGGATCGTTGGCAGTTGTCGGGTGACTTGCACTATTCTTTCTATAATTTTAAATTTAGTTGTTTTTTAATTGATTCGCATAGTATTGTAGGCTAGCGCGTTTTGATTTTCGTTTTCCATTTATTTCAAGCTATTCTACTTTAGCTACTTTAAAATGTTTGTTCTTTGTGTCGTGCCATAGCACACGTTTTCCCCTACTACCTCTGCGTATATATATATATATATATATATATATATATATATATATATATATATATATATACCCGTGCGAGAACTCTCGCATGTTAGACCCCACACTCATCCCTATCCTTCTATTTTCATTCTAAGACGGAAAGTAGTTATCGAAACGTGTTTATTTGTATCTATACTACTTACTACTATCTATCCTACTATACTTTTATTTGTATCTATAAAGGTAACTTGCAATGTACTAACACAATTACATATAAAAATAAAAAACAATGCAATTAATGTGTAAAAGAAATTTTCAGTAAAAATTTATTCAATATCATGGAGAATTTGCTTGGAACGATTCCCAACACTTACTTAAAGACATTTGAAGTAATTATTCAATATTCTTTGTCAATTAGGTTTTAGTTTTTTGTGATAGTCTCAAAAACATTAGCTTTTTACTTTTGAGAAAGCTACGTGTCTGAACCCGTTGACTTCAAAATTTCATCGAATGATAACGAAAAAATTGGTACGGGTAAAACACAAACATTCTTCACTCTTCACTGAACACCCACATCCTTCCACAATTAAGTACACAGCACTTATAGACCATGAAAAAACGTTAATTGAATAGTTTCTCTACGCGCATAAGAAACAATCTTCATAGGTATAGGTATCAATCAACTATAATAGTACTTCTAATTGTTGCTGGAGAGCAAATCTTGAATTAATGATTATGCAAATAAACCTCGTCAGACTGCACAAACTACAGTGTTAACAGGATGTGTAAATAAAGATTGTCGAATCTAAGCCTTCTAAGCGTGTCGCCACAAAAATTGCTACCAGCAGGAAGGACTGAAATATTGAGGTGGCCTTGATAGTATTGAAGCGTGGAACCGAAAAGTTAATTGAATGGACCATGGAATGTCTCATCTTATAGATTATGATATGAAAAACGTTTCTTTGAGGCCTTTGGCCTCAAATTGTACTTGTTAAGATTCTAAAACGCTTCGTTTATGAGTTATTTGCAGATATAGGTTGACATGTGATGCGTGTTGCATTTTACTTGAATATTTCGATGCGTTTTTTTAAAGAAATCATCCATATTTGTAAAGTCAAAATGGAATTCGTCAAGTCTCCGTGAAATTCTCTTTCTTTGGAGCCCTCATTTATAAAGATTGGTTGCGTGTGAGAGCCGCAAAGGGGAGGTATACTACTGAAATAAATAGGAGACAATCATTTCTGCATTAAACTGTTATTCAAATGTTACTTGATGTTAAGTTATTCGAGGAGGCAGTGATAAGTCGGAGCTGAATGAAAGGTTTTCATTTTTCGGTAGTAATTTTGAGTAATATTTAACCTTTTTTGTAATTCCTGTGATTTAAATTATCCTTTCAAATCATGTAATGTGTTTTTTCGTGAAATAGTCACACTAAATATCACTCGAAGTGCTGTGCTAGCTGGTAAATTCACTCCTCGCTACGCGAGTCGTGAATTTACCGGCTAGCACAGCACTTCTCGTGATATTACTTATGATAAAACAATATAAAGCCAATACCTTTCATGCTTCTCGATTTGAATAAATATTTTCATTCCGCTTGTCTGTGTGCTTTCTGATACAATCCACCCCCAAAAATATCGACCATTTTTAACAGATTAATATATTTCTTCCGAAGAACATTTTTCTTCGTCTCCATCGAAGAAAAGAGTGCAAATAAGAGGATTTTGACAATCCTCTTTGAATTCCTCAGATATCCTCATCCTTCGCGTCTTTACGTTCGGTTCTTTTAAGAAGAGGACGCGAATGATCCGTCTCCTTTCGATCCATTATCCGTTCGGCTTCTCCACTGGGACAGCGGCTCGGTCCTTTCAAAACGATACATCAGCTCTCGCCCATGGTGATCCCATTTGCGACATATGCGGCCAAGTGCCTGAAGAAATCCTGCCAGACAGTCCAAAAGGCGATATAGTAGGGATTTGAACTCTACTGTTCAAACAGCGTGACAGATTGTCACGAAGAAATAACGATAAACTCACATACCTACTGACTATATTTACGTACATTTTTGATAATATTTTGTATCTCTGAATATTTGTGCTTTCATTTCTCACACGTTTTGTTGGTGCAAAGTACTATAGTAGATCAGTAAGTGAAAGTTCTAATGATTAACCTTGCAAACCATCAATCATGCAAACATCAATCTTGCAAAACATCAAAACATCATTATTCAATCAATTTTCTTGTTTTTGGTTTCACATCTTCGTATCGTTAAGTCGTCTTTAATTCGAAATTAAAGTATCTCCTTTGAAATAAGATATACTATTATTTACAAATTCATGTTGTTCCAAAGATGGGTAACATTGACACAGGTGGCGAGGAGATATACGTAATTTTGTGCCGCGAAAATCGGGATGTCTATATGAATGGATGGATGAAAGTATGTGGCACGTATAACTCTGCCAGATTTGAAAACTTGATGTGAAATTTGGTAAATACTTCAGAAGTTAAATCTAGCTGTGCCGTTCCGGAGGTCAAGATATTTAAACTTTTATGGAACCGTATGTCATGCTCCTATGGCATTTTCAAAAATTTCTGAATAAAGGCCACATTTAAAAAAACATTTGCTCGAATAGAGGAAAGAGAATTTATATATATGATATATTTCCGATGTTCACTAAAACCTCTGACATTTTGAAAATTGAAGAATCTCACTTTCATTTTCGAAACTGTCCTTCGCATTTAACATTAAATCCAGAAATGTATTTCTCAATGCAATTTATCCATCAATTTTGGATCTTTGAATGATGACATGCACTTCTTACTTTAAACAAATATGAGTAGTAACGACGCCAAGATGAAAAGTTTCGGTGTTCCGCCCCTGCATTTCTATAGTTTTTTAACTTACATCTTTCTTCTATAACAAATTACAAATTAGAAACTTAGGAACTTTTACAAATATCGGAAAGTTTGCTTCAATTATTTAAGTCTCCTAAAAAAGAATAATTCAGCCAACAGACAAGCAACTTCTCATATGGACTCCTCAATTATGCTGTACAAACATTTTAGAATTCCAAACAGTGGTGTGTTTCATTTGTTCCGTACGTTTAGTTTGAGTTTCAGAGAAATATTCGCACTAAATAAATATCATCAAATAAATTTAACTTTGCCTACCCCATTCCGTCATCTTTTGTTATATCGTCACAATCTACGTAAAACATAATATTAAAATGTCTTCAAATGTTCCGAATAATAAAGATGAAAACAGTATCACATTATTTTTGTATGTATCAACATGTTAACTTCTAATACATGACCCCAGAAAAGTCGAAAATAACATTTAAATATCTGATTTACAAGAAGTACTGCGCTAATGTAACAGACATTTTAAAGATTTGTAAGTATTGGTGCATTATAAAACGTAATTATACGAGAATTAATGCAACTTGAAGAATGAACAAATATATTTAAAGGTTTTCATTTGAAAATACGTATTACTGTTGTTGGACTTCGGAGACGAAACTATAATAAAGAAAAATCCGCCAACGATATTAAAAGAAAGGTTTGTGAGATATACTTTTTGACAAATGATATTAAGCTCTATGATGACATAGGCGATTATTTTCGTCAATTACAGTATCTAAAGATCCTAACTTTAAAAGCGCAATCTTCGCCAAACTGCTTCCATAATAATTAATCTCTTTCAAGGGCCTCGCGATAGAAATTTCCGCGGAGTGATTTATGTTGTACCATCAACTGCCATCGCTTGCTGCTCTAAATTCCCGTTTACGGACCTTACGAGATGGGGAAATTGAGTCGCAGGCTTCGCAAAGGCCGTAGCATGGTGGCAAGCTCGCTCGCTTTAGGACACGGCCTACTCGTTACTTCCGCGGACGTTTGCATATCCCACCAACGGTGCCGCCTTGATAGCGATAAGAACTGCTTTACTGGCTCGGCAAGCCGTATAAATCGCAGATAAGATTCTCTCCTTACCGCGGCGCTTTATTTCAGTTGCGCCCCCGCCGCCAGCCGCGCCACCGTCGACCACGCCGTCGATTACCGGAGGCACCGGGCTTTTTCGACAAGCGCTGCGAGGTAGATGGTTAATTTTACAGCTCTCCCAGCGCTGGCCCGGAGACCGTATAACTTACACTTTTAAACACTTTAATTAACTGTGGCGAAACTCTCGGCTTCTGGTCTTTTTTCTCTGGCAGGCGAGCGTAACCAGTTAAGCTAATTGTTCACGCCATCAACACTTACCAACGAGCAAGTGCAGCGAGACGACGCCAGAAGTTTTTACAGCCGTTACAATGAACCCTAGAGAACTGACGACCTCGAGGAAAAGCAATTCATCCTGTAGTGCCTAATGAACGTTCTTAGTTACTGACGTATTAAGTACTTTAAATTAGCTCTTGTTAATTTGAGAAACGGAATCGTCCAAAATGCATTAGAAACCATCATTCGCTTAGAAATAACCTTACTCTTAAAATGTCTAAGGCCAACCTTCCAATAAATAATGAGACATTAAATGAAAGCAACTCGGACAAAAATACTTGATCCAAAATCTAAATTGATTTTCGTTAATTTATGTAAGTCGGTGATTTAGGTTACATATGTATATAATTTATGTAAATAGTTTTAGATAACAGATATTTTTACTCCCAATAACTAAATATTTAAATATTGTTTTTAATAATATAAAAAATCTTAAAAATATATGTTACAAACAACGCCGTTAGCAACTATAATCGTTGTAGCAAATAATAATTAAAAATATAAATACCAATAAAAAATATACGTAGCTTTTACATAGTAGGAACAATGCGTTTTATTTTCTAACAAAAGAACATGTATTATAGCAGTGTTATCAAGATCGATGCCACGAGCGGAAGTCCGTCTACTGTCACCAGTAGATGACCTTGACACCACTGCAGAGTACAATATTGAAAAAGTAATATCCAAACTATATGACAAACGAAAACATTAGTGAGCACTGCAAGTGTTACAAAAGTTCTTAAAAAAATTCTCGAGTATTTCCAGCCTACTATTAGAACACGAAGACTTATGAAGCAGGCTAGACGGCAACGGCTGGGCTGGCATCTGGGAGTTTGCGGTCTTGATGACGGCAGTGGCGGCGATGGCGGCGGCGGCGGTTGTGAGGGAGGCCATAGCGAGGCTTAATTAAACGCCCAGGAATGCCTGCAGCCGTTCCACAAAGGCGGGACGCTCTTCATTAAAATTCGACAGCGTGAAACGTTGCGGCGGAGACGGTCGCCGCACCGACGAGGCGACTGCGGCGAAAGACCAGGATGTGAGGGTAAGGAGGAAATTTCAAGTGGAGGCAAGAGAAAGTAGCTGGAGCTAGTATTTGTTCTCGGCGCCCCCTCTAATAGTGTATCATTTACTCCGAGAACTTAAAGCTGTGACTGTGATCCTCGGTGAAGACGGTGAATTTTTCGTGGAGAAAAACTTCTCTTATACATTTACTAAGTGCAGTTCACCCCTGCCGCGCGACCGCTCCAGCGCAAGTATTCATGCCGATTCGTCTTCCCGATCAATGGCAGGCGAATGCTGGAGACGTTCCCTAAAAGCAGGCTACAGACCGCGCGCGATATTCCCTTCCTATTTCTTGTCTTGTCCTCTACCCATATTTACAAGCACACTTGTCAGCACTTCACGATCACACATGTCAGACCAGTCGGGAGATTAGAGCTTGACCCGACTTAAACGGTGCCTCGCTGGAGGATAGATGGAGGTGGATATCCCACGCATGCCGACGTTGAGGTTGGCGCCAGATATCACCTCCCAGCGGTTAAGGAGCACACCTTAAGCGCACACCTCCCATCGGTTAAGGAGCACCTTCCACGACAAAACATTTATTTTACTAACTGGATTAATGACCTTGGCAGTTGACGTGTCCGGAAACATCAATCAATCGACCGAATCCTCTTCTTGTGAACGCAAGCTACGTCGCATTACTTGGCACCGGGAGAGGCGGCTCAACATCAACTGACGTCACTGCAGTGCCTCTGACCGGGAGGTCCTAGGTTCGAGTCCCGACGGCGGCAGGATTTTCGAAACTAGCTTGTCAGCTAGATCGAATTCAGTCGCTGTGTGCAGGAGAATTCTAGCGCCCGGCTGCTCTGATAGGTAGGTTTCTGTGGTTTCTCCGATCCACATCAGGCGAATGCCGAAGCAGTACCCTAACAATCGGGCCACGGAGCGCGCGCGAAGTTTCCTTCCTCATTCTTCTCTTATCCTCACCCCTTACTTACAAAGTTACACTAACATGCATTACTCTACCACATACGCCGGGAGATCGGTCGGAAGCTTAGAGCTCGTCCCGGTGGGAGCGGTGCCCTCGCTGGTGGGAGATACTTGGGGACAGTTGGGGTCAACTAATTGGTGAAAAGCCCGCTAGTTGACGGTAGGTCGGCGTGTTATTTAATATTAATGAAAGATATATATCATGAACAAGAACAGGAGTTTATTATCACACAATACATACTTTATGAAATCCACTACCACCATACATATCAAGCACAACATGTACCTAGTAACCCCCTTCAAATTGTCCAGTGCGTCGGAGGAGCACAACAATATCGGGTGACGCCGTCAACGACTTCATACATAGACATCTCCATCTCATCACGGCGCCGGATATCGCCAAACAAAGGGGGAAGATCACGGCCACTTTCTGATGAAAAACATGCAATACACTTAAGGGACTAATGACCTCAGTAGTTGAAGCGCCCGGAAACACTAACATTCGCATCATCGCATTACTTGTCGTTAGAAGCCATCGGGGTAAGATACCACACGGCGGGGCCGAAGTGGCCGGATTTTGAATCACCTAGGCGAATATTCTGCCAACACGCGAAGATTCCATTCTATTTCGCGCAGCTCGTCATCTTCTTTTTGATACCGGACAATACCAATTTATATTATTTAATGCCGGATACCAATGCGGCATGATTTCTGCAGACCTGAACAACGGCCAGTCGTGAATTCTCCCGAGCTACCCATCCGCTTCGGCCTTTGCACAAAGCAAAGCTTGTCTTCTAAAGAAACAAAACCCTCACACGACAATCGAACACCCAGTCGAGCGATACAGCCTGTCCTCCAAATCTCTTGAGGACTATAAAAAAAAGCTCTTCGTCGCGCACTACACAATTCACGTCCACTACTCGGACCTGCCATTTCAAAACGTTTGAAAAGAAAACGCCTAGATCAATCATGTTATCTAATAAGATATGAAGCAAGAGAGGAACCTCTTTAGCAAATAGCCATCCAAAGAACACAGAACGTTCCATAAAAATACAAATTCAGCTAATAGTCAACCCGATCCGCAATCACGTGATGATCGAGACTTGCGCAGGAAAGGCGGGAATTTCGTGAACAAGATATTCTTGAATTACGAGTACTTATTACTGAGCGATACAGCTCAGTATATACTATTGGATTAGGAGATGAGGAGAAATGTTTTTAGATTAGATTTATTACTAATTCTGCAATTAAATTTGAGGACTTGGTGGCAGAATACACTAATTTAACATTACGTAACTTAACAATTTTACAAAATTTACAAACTTTACAAATTAACGTGAACATTTTACCGTGCGAGATTCCGTAGCACTCCCCTTCACCACACTTCACTTCACCGCACTGTTGATCACTGAGCTGTAATGTCTTTCTTACACATGCTTTTTCCTCAACTTCACAACGCCATTACACTACACTCCACTACACTTCACTGCACGTCACTGCACATAATTAATAGTAATAATAATAATACAGCTTACTTTATATCAACAAACTAAGTAAATTAATACTATTAAACATATTTGTAATACTAGATATCAGCATCTAGGAAGTTGTTCATCGTGTTCGTGAGAGCTCTATGATGAGAAATCTCTCTGAAATGATTTTTCCAAAATCAGTAGTAGGACGCGCCATGGCGGCCTATAGGGCTACGCACAGAGAGTAGGGATACACACGATCCGCGTTAAGCGGCACTTGTCAAGAACTACTTCAGAGCGTAAGACAACAATCATACAAACGGGTCCTTTGCCATCCTAAAATTCAACCGAATTGGCCTATACAATACAGCCGACTGGACGAAGGGCGTGATTCTGCCTCTGAGTATCTGCAGCCCGTGATACCTCTGGGCACAGACACACCACTTCCGTCAGATCGATCCGACCCTCATTCCTGAGAGTAAGACCACACGTACCGTCATTCACACCTCGCGGACGTCGTGCAATTGTCACAGGTTCTCTGTCAACAGTCAAGGTAATGAACTGGTCCATTTGCAAATAGCTCAGCCAATCAGAGATTTTTTCCAAGGGCTTTTATGGAGCCGAGGACCCGGTTACCCTATACGTCCCGATGGGATGCAAATTTGACTAGACAACAATATACTTGTAAGCTACCCTGATCTGGGGTCAGCGGAACGCGACACACTCCGTGACAGCACTTACATAAGAGGTAAGGGACAATCATGCACAAGGCGGGACTCGACTCTGCGACCCTTCGGACCAAAGTGCTCAGTCGGTTCACGCTCTTAATCACCTCGGCCTCCCCCTCAGCCAAATAAGAGACACTTTGTAAAAATTACAACGGCAGAGGGTTTAGTAACTTTGCTCAGACAAGAAGTAAGGAAAACCGTTTGTACGAATGTAGTGTATATTTTACTAAGATAGTTCGGCCATCTTTAATTGATTCCCTGAGAGTAATTATTCACGGATGGGATTACAGGATGCTCATCACGTACATGTACCCCACTGTCTCGTTCGACGTATGACATCTGACTACTTTATCCCGGTCTTGGCGGTTGGCTACCGGTGAAGGCAAATTTATTTCTGTAATTCTTACTCCTAATCTTTTAACATAGTCTGAATGATGAGCATTAATTAAAGGGGTTCCTGGAAAAAAGAGAAATATAATATCTCTAGTCTATTTTCCTGTAAGTGTAATAGTACTATTAATATTTGCACTATATTTAAGTCCCTGAAAATAAGATGTAACATCAGTCAAGATGGCCGAGTGTACGGATGATGGATCATCGTTGGAATTTTGTTTGTTACAACCTTATTCCGGTTGTCTCTTTAATTGTACAAAGATCAAATTAGAAACAAGATGCAGGGTGAGAATGGGTGAAATACAAAGTACTTTGGGATAATATAGTTAGAAAGGGATACCCTGGTGCTCATCAATGTACACTGGTGTTTGTGAAAATTGCAACACCAAGAAGGAGACATACTACTATAATGACATGTATTCCACAGATTAGGAATATCACAATATACGAATGATTAAAATTACAGAATTGTATGAGCATTCTGACCTGAGTATTTAGTAGGGGTGTGAAGTTGCCACGCGGTGCCATCAGAACCTCTAGACGTCGTGTCGGATTAGCCTGGATATGCTCTTGGAGAACACACTGCTACGCGGTATCAATGCTTGACCACAAAGCATCGACGGTGACTGCAGGAGGACCAAAAAGAACAAGTTTCGGACCGATCATAATCTCAGACATGTTCGATGCGCGACATGTCAGGGCGAACGTGTAGGCCAGGGAAGCAGTGGTACCTGTCGTTCTTCGCAGAAAGTTTGCACATTTTTTTTCTCGCTACATGCAATCGTTCTGAAATATGGTATGTGGAGCTGTTTGCAGGAGGAGCATATATATGTTTAACGTGCTTGCCGTAATAGGCACTCCCAGCACTTGTACTTTTTTAGGAGACCGAAGTCCCAGGGTGGGCACCTGGGCGTTAGCCTCTAATCCACACCCTCGTAGGGTGTACAATTACACCTTCCGACTAACATCCAGATCTCGCCGGAACGCAATTAGCCCTCGCGGGAATCTCCCCATACAATGCTTGGGTCTAGGGCCGCCCTGATAGTTCAGAGCTACTAGCTATCCGGGCTAGTGCCAGAGTCAATGTTCCCTGTATGACAGACCTGCACAGCATTTTGCAATTTCAGTGACGTCAGGAGCTGCGCGCGAGCAGCTCGGGGGCAAATGCGAAAATCGATGAAGGGTGGGGATGGGAATCATTATTAGAGTGGGGACCACCAATTAAAAGGCGCAATTCGAACCATAACGCGTAAATTGAAAGAGCAATCGGCGAGAACATGACTGTCACATACAGTTCAAGTAATATTGCCTTTTGAATTATATTGTAAATGTATGTTGTCAATATATGACAGTGTGAAATATTATACTACAACTAATTATACATATTTGATTTGAACACCAAGTATTATAATTGTTCGTAGGGCTGATAATGTAATCCGCCTTTGGTACGATGTAATCACAAATTTAGTGATTTGCTAAAACAAAATTATGATACTGAAATGTTTCCTTTGATGATGACAGCAATAAACTATTTTTCCATTAACTATGTTTAATTGAATAAGACGGTTAATATCAAAGCTAAAACATTTTTTTATTCTTGAAAAAATCGCGGTTGTTTTCTGCTCTAATTTCTGACGAGAGTGCATTCTATATTTCTAAAATCAAACCAATGAACACTATTAATTCGTTATTTACGACATCATATAAAAATATGAAGCCCTTTGCATTCTATTTAACAAGACCCTTGATAATCTCATGACTGTCCGTAACATATCGTCACAGGGGTTTGCTCGTTGATCTCTTTTATAAGTTTCATAATGGGGCAAATCGATCACTAATATACGTGCTGTTAAACATTACCCTACTTGAAATTGCCACATGTTTTACTTTTATGTCAATCTTTATGCGATATTATTCCCATAATTTTCTTGCTTCATTTCTTGCTTTAATTTTGCTACCTGGAGAACAATCAATTTTTAAATTGTAATTATTTGCTAGTTATAAATAAATAATATAGTTTTTAAAAATGCTACTGTATTAAAATATTGTTTCAAGATAGAAAGGTCGATACATAGCAGTTCAAAGAACGTAAATAGTTAATTATGGCTCTTGAAACTTGAACAACTAGACGTTCTCGCTTTAAACAAGTAAGCATATAACTTTGCAGCATGGATCATTGTATTAGACACCCAGGCATTCAATCTACGCGCCGCCTCGTGCTACGTCAGACTTTCTCCCTCCACGCAAAGCTTCCTACTCCCCACTACCTGCACTTTCGGCACTGCCGCGGGCAGACGGTCGGCTCCTAAGTGCAGAATGCCCGCAGGAGCAGGCGTTGTGCAGGTCTGCTGTATGACAACGCGCCACTTACATGCGCCGGGATATCAAGTACCTCCTCTTTGCCCAGAGTATTGGGCCACTGCCACGACGAAGCCAAGAGCCCAACTGTGGGCGACCTGAACTAAGGTCCAGGCGGCTCGGGGAACCCCATCCCGTCTCATCACTGCCTGCCCCTTCAGGCTGACGATCTGGATCGGACCACAACCATCGCAACCTGACGGTAGGTAATTATTCGCCGGACTTCTATTGGTGGATTCCAGAGTGCCCCAAGAGGTCTCCTTCACCCAATCCTGTCATAATGTCGACGCGCCAGGGGCCCGACTGGTGAGGTTGACGGGTTGAACCGACAACCATGATCTTAGCATACGCCCACTCATTGCCTACACGCTAGGCTAGCGACCTGCGTGAGGCTGTGAGACAGCGTCGAGGTGATCTCTACGATTCTTCACCAGAGACCGTGCCCACCTATGTGGTCACGATCCCCCCTGCGAGGATGCAGGAGGGGCAGTACCTCTTTCTTTAAATCCTCCCTGGTGTAGCCGTTCCTGTTCCGATTGCTCTTAATACATATATGACGAGGTCGCACATTCTAGCCAATGGTTCCCCAAACACCTCCAGCTACAGAGGTGCCTATCACACTTGGCGTTTGCCCGCTATGATGCGGAACAAGGCAGGTTGGCAAATTGCTATCACCAACAGTTGCGTCGAACACGTACGCGACCATCGCTGTTGCAGAAGTTGCATTGACTCGTCCAAAAATAAATGCTTTTTGCCACGCCAGTGGAAACGTTCACACGCCCTTTGCTATCTAAGGCATTTGGTGGTGTCTGGTCAACGGAATTCGACGCAGTGGTATGCGTGCCACTAGTCCAGCCTTCGGTGCTGGGCCGTCCAGCAGACGGCGCTGAACCGTCGACGCACTCATGACCACATACGTTGTAGTGCTCCGAAGTCGAGTCAAGATTGTGGATGACAAATCGCCGTTCTGTCGGCTATGGCCATGTGGACAAGTGGCGGTCATCTGGCACTGCGGTAAAAATGTATACATTGTGTGGTCCAGTACCCGTTCGTCGCTGTGGACAACCCTCCTGTGTTCACTGGTTCCGCACACGCATCACCGTCCTAGCAGCGCGCCCCGTTCGAGCCGCAATGTCATGGTACGACAAACCCGCTCCCCAGGCACCGATCATTCTGCCACTTTCGAACTCATTCAGATGCTGACAGTGCTCCCTTTGGCGTCGACAAGGCATACCGGCATTTGCTTGCACGTTTCCACTTTGACGACTGAGTTATGGGCAAGCAAAAAATCATTAAAATTTATTATTTAAATAACAAAAAAATATAATATGAAAATATGACTGATTTTAAATCATGAATGCAATATAGTAAATTAATTACGTTACGATGGCGCGAATGTTCCGCGATTTGGAGGTCTAAATAAGACCGTCCTCAGGTCGCCCTTCCTATTCCTTCCCGACCATTCTGGCTCATAGCTGAATAAGCTATTGATTGTCGTGCCTGGAATGTTGCGGTTATTTTTGTTTTCCATTTTTGACTTAGAACCCAAATATCCTGCACACTTGTAAGCGGAAAAGAGAGATAATGGCTTTTCATGGCGGACGGTCTCTTGCCGACAATCATTGCTTAGCGGGCAACAGAAAAGCAGCTATTGTTGTGATTAATTGTGCCGATATTAAAAGCACGTCCAGTATTGAGGGATAATTATTGATGAATTTCTGACAGGAATTGACAGCTTTAGTTAGTGATTCGTAAAATAATTACGCCAAAAGAGAGCTGTAAGTCTGAAAAGGTGTACTTATTTTGTATTTAGATGTAAGATAACATTTTTAATTCCGTTTATATAAATGTGTTTGAAGAAATAAAAAAATATTTTTCTTGTAATATCATTAACAAATAAAGTTAGTTTAAGTTTTATGTCAAAGATAAATTTTGTAAAATTATTTTGTGAAATTTTCTTAGTAAAAGTAACTAAGGAAATAATTATTATTTGCTTGTTTTTCATTAACTATGAATTTTTTATAATGTAATTAGGTGAAAGATCTCGTCATTTCACTCTGAAATACCCACGCTTCCCGTACGGGACATTGTTGTGTGAAGTTAAGGCAGGTGTGTGTACTAAGATTTAATGAACATGTACCTATAAGATATGTGAATGAGGGGTAAGATAATCATGTAATTTACATAAAATGATGAGGAGCAACACACGCTTCCAATTTTCTGCGAGCTGTGTGGGACGCTTGCATTCCCGCTTCGCCCTGCGAGAGAAGCACTCCTGAGGTCCACGCAGCCACCAAGTATCAGGTATGTGGCAATGCCGTGTGCCCATTTAAGTGGTGCACCGCAAGACCAATGAACTGTCACGAGAAAAAGCTTGTAATTAATTTCTTATAATTTAAGTCTTTCATTTGTGTCTATCATTCTTCATCCCATCATTCAAAGTAGAAATAAAATTTAGTAGCAATAAAAAGTATGTGCAATACAAATCTTGCCAAGTTCGCCAACCTCCGCTTCCTGCCATCCCTCTCCCCCCGGGCAGCTCTCAGCCCGGCGCTGCTTCAGCTGTTCTTTGTACAGAAAAGCACTACTGCCCCCATTCTAGGTATTCTTCCCTTTCTTTGTACAATGAGAACAATTTTTTTATGCTGGGTTGTTGAAATGCAAATCTCAACTGTATCCCTTCGTGGATAATGTTGGAAATAAACTCGAATTTGTACAATTAATAAATACAATAAATCAAAATAAAATATAATGGATGATTCTTTGAATAATTTCAATTGGAAACGCACTACTGCAATATGTGCATATGAGTTCCATCTATTTAATTAAGCGCAAACAATATATAATCATTATAATGTTTTTTGAATATTGGATCAAAATTTACCACCGAAATCAAATTTAACGGTCAGAAAACACTGTTTAAATTTTTGACGGTTTTGACTACGTCCATTTGTCATGCAATATTCCTACATAATTATTTTAACACTGTTTCATAATGAAATATAATGCTTTATTTTGATCGCGTTTACCACATCAATAGCCCATGAAGCAAACCCTTTGACGTGAAAACATTAATCTGTTTTAAAGAAAGAAAGTCCTAGTTTATGTATCTGACGTGAAAATCACATTAAAGTACGTCACATTTTTTGTTAAATACAGTTTAGTTATTTGGAAACAAATCTAAAAACGCATTGTAGCAACTGAGACCACCAATGTAACCCGTCCAAGCGAAGTTTAGGACTGGCGATGATGGCAGCACTATTCTTTGTTTTGCTTCGGAGAGAAAGAGACAGAGCTATTGGCAAACGCAGTACAACTGAAAGCTGAAACACTGGTTTAAATCAAGGCCCAAAGGCATAATATAGAGCGATTTTTATAACTTAAATATATTACAAATAAAAATACGGTGTACTCAGCGAGCTATTGATAGATTATCAAAAAAGTAAGTCATATTATTCTTTCAAGATAAACTTTCCTAGCCCCCCACAAAAAAAGAACTACGTGAAAGTGAAATACTGAAATCAATCAATCAGCAATACTGTGCACTTTTATAACAACTTTTTCATATTTAGGAACAAATAGTACAACAACTTATACAGTGCAGTTGATAAAAAATTAAATTATATTTTAAATTAGTAAAAATCTATCTTAAAAAAAATTAAAATAGAATTTTTTAGGTACCGCATGTACGGAATGCTGCTATCAAAAGTTGGGTCTAGAAATTTATTTTGTTCATGTATTTTACCTCGTTGGAATGCATCTTATACTGACACACAGTGTATGCAGGGTATGCATATGCGATTATCCAATCAGGAGAGACAGATTTTGAATAAGGAGGCGAGAGACGCGAAAGTTTTGAAACGATATTGCACATTGGAAAAGACAAGTGAGCGGCGGTTTACGAACTGCCGAGGGCAGAACTGCTCCAACCATGATCGTAGTCGGAAAGCTGGAACGCGGTAGTAAGATTAAGTTTACAATTCGCTAACGAGCAGACGTGAGTGATAACAGTAAACAGTACAATGTCAGTAGTGGAAAGAATTTTACAATTGTGACGAATTAAGAGATACAAACTGCTGCTCAACGAGATCGACAACGCATGGGAAGACGTCCATGAGGAGTGGAGAGAAGGGTAGAATATCAGAGTACAAGAAGGCGGAGGAATGAACAGGAAGTGAGCAATGAATAACAATATTTGCGACATGTAGGAAGACCCAGTATTTTCATTAGACAAAAGTTTAGTTAAAATAAGAATAGTAGAGTAGCATGGCCATGTATGTATGGGGAAATCAAAATGTATGTATGTGTGTGTAAATACGGAGTAAATGAGAAAATCTGACAGGGAAAGAAAATCTGACAGGGTTATTTTTATTTTAATGCGTTTTATATTTGTTGTTTATGAAGACAGGTGAAGTGAATTGAAATTATGAATGTTTTTACAGAAAAACGAACCTGTTTAAAATCGTAAAGGTTGTCCGAATCCCTATAAGTCAAATATTTATAAAATAGGGTTTCCTTATGTAAAAATTCGTCCCAGCAATTCCGTATGGACCGCTCTGTCTTCTTCTTCTTCTTCCTAACAGGGTTTAGGTCATGTGACCTGTTCCGGCACCCATTTTTCTTCTCGGTCTCAATGGGCCTTCTTCCTTCAGTTTTATAGTTCATAGCTATGAATGGAAGTTTGTATATTGGCATTTTTGATACATGATTGTACCATTTTATCTTGTTTTCAAGAATATTCTCGTACAATTCTTTGACTTTTAAAATATCTCTTATCTCAGAGTTTCGTTTCTTGTCGAGCAGTGAGCACCCTAGTGTGTTTCGCAGAAATTTCATTCCCGCCGTTTGTATTTTATTTTTGATCTTTTTCGTGTTCATTCATGTTTCGCTGGCATACATGAGTGTGGGGACTGCAATTGTCTTATAAAACTTAAGCTGTGTCTCCTTTCGTGTTCGGTTTCTCAGATACTTGTGTATAGTTCCACACACATTTCGGAATTTTACTAGCTTATTTTCCACGTCATGATCTATATTAAACGATTTATTACAGCCTAAGTACCTGAAGTTGCTAACTTGTTGTAGATTGTACTTTCCTATTACTATTTTAGATTTTATTGGATATTTGCCTCGAAATGCCATTACTTTTGATTTTTGAGCATACATTTTTCAGTTCATATTCTTCAAGGACATTTTTCAAGATGAAAATGGACATTTGAGCTTTTGACAAGATGACATTTGGAGCTTATTTTCAGTCTCTTGTATCACCACTTTGTCATCAGCGTATAAAATTGAATTAATGTAAATAGACCCTTTTAATTGCACACCTCTATCGATTATATTTTTCCGTACTCTTATATATGTCGTCCAAATATATATTAAAAAGGGTTGGTGATTTTGAACAGCCTTGTCTTACTCCTTTATTTGTAGGGAAAATTATATTAGGTTTACAGTTTTCTAATATGATCGAAGTTTCTCTGTATTCACTCTTTATAGCTTAAATAAGGTGTCTTAGGTAACCTCTTCGCTCTAATATTTACCATGGAAGTTTGCGTCGAACATTGTCAAAAGCCTTTTCAAAATCTATAAATGCAAGATGCGTTTCTTTGTTATGTTCTCTTCGTTCTTCTATCAATCGCTTTAAGGTAAATATTGCATCTGTACATGAACGACCTTTTCTGAATCCCGTTTGCTCTTCTGACAGAAGCGCTTCTGCTATTGTCTTCAGTCGTCGATTCAGAATTCTAGCATGTACGTACTTTGTGGGTAGAGTCTAGCAGACATATTCCTTGATAGTTCTGGATGTTAGTTCGATCACCTTTCTTGTACAGGGATACCACTTTTGCCTGTAACCATTCTTGAGGAGTCTCAAGCTGTCTCCAGCATACATTAAACAGCTTTGAAAGGGGTTTATGTAATGCTTGACCTCCGTACTTCAGTAATTCACTGTTGATTCCATTTGGTCCGGATGCTATTCTATTTTTTAATCCTTTTAAAGCGATTGTTAGCTCTTCTCATGTGATGTCATCAACTCCCGGATACTTTTCTCTATGGTTAACTACGGAGTTTTCTTTATCATCGTACCATAGAGATCAATAGTGTTCTGCCCATTTATTTGATTCTATGCTTTTAACATTTACATCCTCTTCGATAGATGGGCTTCGTGACTTTGTACGCTAAAGACATGTTCATCGTGTTTAATATTTGCAACAAATCTTTCCCAACATGCATTGTGGGCTTTATTTATTGCAGTTTTTGCTTGATTTCTTGCGATGCAGAACTCTTGTTTATTAACGTCTGTTGCGTTGCTCAGATATTTATTATAACATTTTTTCTTTATTTCAACTAATTCTTCTATTTTTGCCGACCAGATTTTTAATCTTCTTTTACTTCTCATTTTCTTTTTCATCCCCAGGGCTTCCTTAGCAGCCTTTGTCAGAAACATTTTCAAATTAGCCCACATTTCTCCCACATTGTTGTTTAAAGGATTTAGATGTATGTGTTTCTTCAGTCTACGTTGGTATAATTCCCTTGTGCTTTGATCTTCTAGAACATGTACATTGTAAACTTCTCTGCATTATCATTTGGAGAGTTTTTCTTTGCTTTTCGCCATCTTAAAAACATCTTGATGCGAGATATTACTAGATAATGGTCTGAGTAGATGTCATAACCTCTCAACACATTCGTATCCATTACTTGACTTGATATTCTCTGGTTAGCAATTATATAATATATTAAGGATCTGCAGTTTCCATTGGCCCAAATAAAGTTGTGAATTAGTTTCTTACGTAAAAAGGTATTTGTCACTTTTAAGTTGTTAAAAACTGCGAATTCTTGAAGTTTCATTCCATTCTTATTTACGGTTTCTTCTCTGAATATTCCTATAGATCCATGGACTGCTTTGTTTCCTACTCTGGCATTCATATCACCCATAATGAGTACTTGGCATGTTTGCTTGTATTTGTCTATCGTTTTTTGGAGCGTTGAGTAAAAACTGTCTGTCTCTTGTTCCAGTTCTTTCGATCGTCCTTCCACTGCGGCATAAGCTCCGATGATGACCAGGTGTCCGCGATCATGTCTTACTCTTATTGTTACAATTTTAGTGTTCA
Source organism: Acheta domesticus (assembly GCA_031308135.1). Classification (NCBI taxonomy): domain Eukaryota; kingdom Metazoa; phylum Arthropoda; class Insecta; order Orthoptera; family Gryllidae; genus Acheta; species Acheta domesticus. The sequence goes on from JAHLJT010009419.1 coordinate 127,820,453, forward strand.
CATATTCGTATTCTTTAATCTTTGGTTCCCAATTTTTATCTACAAATATTGCTACTCCTTTTGAAGCTCTTATATTTTCCTCTACACCACTATAGAACATTGCATTTTTTTTAGCCTTTCAATTTCTTCTTCGTTGCAGTCACTACGGCAATGTTTACTTTTTGCTCTTCCAGTATTCTAGTTAGCAAATCTTCTTCGTTTGAGATTCACCTTACATTCCAAGTTGCTACTCTTAAAGTATCCGCTATCCATTTATTCTTGTCCATTTTCTCTGCTTGGTTCGTCATCGTATCGTGATTGTTTCTGAGGCTTCTTCGAGTGCTGCAAGTATATTTAGGTTTTACCTTGACGGGGTACTAACCCGACGCACAACCCCCAACCTGGAGGACCGGAGCTTGTAATTCAGGGTTGTCTCTCCCTTAGGCTGACTGCTTTCACTATACTTCAAGGAGCTCAACCTGCCCCTTTTCCGCTCTTTAGAGGAGTTTTAGTTCTCAAGGCGAGGGCTCCAGTCTACCTCTGTCCGCTCATGCTGTAGGAAAAGTATGGGAAGGAAATAAGGAAATATTTAGGATAGGTCCTGGGAGCATCCAAGCTACGCAATCCACCTGTTAGCTCCCAGAGATATGGAAGGATAAATAGATGTGAAAAGAAAGGCATTACTTTTAAGGGTAAGGAATTAGTCGTCACTTACGACAGGGAGGGAGTTCCCATGGCGCTATTCTATTAAAATCCCCGGACACCATACGCCTCTGTCGACCTACAAAAATAAATTCTTTGCATTGGATATCGGTGTCGGGCATATGTTATAGTAAATAGAATTAAAGGATAATTGGGGTACAGATAAAATTAAAATATTAGATGTTTATTAAAATAAGAACCCAGTTCGTAGGGAAAGGCCCATTACAGATGGCATGCCCAGCGTGTACAAAAGAAACAGAATTGTTGCTATTATCACATGTTATTAAAATAAAAACTAGTGGTGCTACAACAGCACGTACTTTCCCGTATTATTGGAAACAGCTACGTAGAATTGAAATATAGCACTTCCTGCCCCACAGCATCTTAACTATTATTTTAAAATTCTAATTCAACCAAGAAGGGATCAACCACGGTGTAAGATACATAGGTGTCTTAACTAGCTGCCTTTGGGGCAAATTTTCTGAAGCCAGTTTCAGGCTAGTCCCTCGCTTGTCCGTATGATGCGCACCATCGGTTTGGGTCGCGGTGTAAGAAATACATCTTAAAGTGCGAATTTTTTGAAAATATTAGTAGCTTTTCTATAATTTCCTGACAAACATAATAGCCCACTCGGAATTGACTGCGCTTCGTTTTCTTACAACAACAATTTTAAAAATATAATTTTCTCTCAATTAAATGTATTTATGAAAACTACACCTTCAAATAAAGTCATACCTTAATTTTTCCAAAATACGAGTAGTTTTTCTATACTTTTGTGACAAACATAAAACGTCCGCTGTAAATTCACTGCCCTTAGGACAGCGGGATGCGTCGTAAATTAGAATTTATAATTTTGTATATTGTTTTGGGGTCATTTTTTACAATCGACCTTTTGTTATACATTTACACATGAATCTTTAAAGAAATTATTTATTTTCAAATATTGGAAATAACAATTTCTAAGCCCATTAAGGGAGTATCGACAATGCAGGAATGCAACAATTGAATTCCGTTCCGCTGTCGCGACATGTATGGTATCAGACTTCTTTTCCCAATATAAATTTACAAAACTTTTGTATTATATTTTATGCAGTTGTGGAAATCATATAGTTTTTAGAATTTGTTTTTTCTTAATGAAATATGCTCATCGAAAACATCTTCAAATCAGGTCATGTTGAATTTTTTGAATATATTGTGATATACCATATATCATATATTTTGACAGTAACATTTGCTGTAGATGGGTTGGGTTGTAAGGGTACGCAAATGGGGTAATATACAGCCTTAGCAACGCCGGCGTAGCGGTTGGCAAGGTCAATAAACTGCATTCAGGCCCTTGAATATTTGGGGGCGCTAGCTAGACAGAAATGTAAGATAATTTGGTATTGGTTTTAGAAACGAATGACTATCGAGAGCGTGGCTACTTGATTTAGTAAGAAACGGATGGATTGACTAAGGGAGAATAGACTGTCGACTCCTGACGGAAGTTTGTCTTTTTGTTTAAAAAAATAAGAATGAAGGATGGATACCGAGGCTTGGAGGGCTAAAAACGGAGGAGTAAATGACATTCTGGATAGAGGCCGTCGAGTGGTGCGGATCGCCTCGCGAGTTTAATATTAAGAGAGTGGGACTTGTAAGTTTGTCGTCAGAATCAATGGTTTTCGGACTCTGCAAGTTGATGTGCAGCATTTAAATTCGCTTGGGAACTTTGAAAGTTTTTTACATTGCGGTGTGTTTATTTTGAACTTTGAACCTTAATGTTTTACCACGTAGTTGGGGAGAACTAGGAACTGTGAATATTAATTAAGTAAGAACCGGCAGATATTCGGGACAGTGAGGGCTGGATTCGTCGGCAGCGTCGCAAGATTACAAGAGAGAAGCTGGACTTGTCATCACTCAAGTGAGAAGATACTGCGGGGCGCCGTCGGTCAAGATTACATTTAGATAAGTAGTGCAGTACAAAGGTTTTCTTTTAAACGAGGTCATGACCTAAAGGCAGAATAATTGTCCATACAAGTCAATAAATTGTTACATTTTCTTTTGGAAATGAAAAGATGATTTCATTTAGTCAATCACAACTGATAAGTAGTTAGAGAGATATATAATTATTTCCTTTCAGATTCCTCGCCATACTGTATAGATGGCAGATCAAACAATCGGCTATCTAGGCGATAGCGATTATCCATTACGTGACCCATTGACCCAGCTAGCCGGACATTTATCCATTCGTTAAGATTAGCTGTGGAGGGCATTGGTTTTAATTATCAACTATCGGAACCTGTTCCTGGCGCCCATAGTTTTCTATAAATTCGGAAACGGGTCCCAAGCATATAAACAGTCCCTAAGGATATTATTGATGTACATTAAACACTGCACAATCTCGTAATAATTTATGACGAGACATTGTTGGTACATTTCAATATGAGTAGTTTTTCTATAATTTCCTGAAAAACGTTAATAGCCCGCTGCATATTTACTGCGCTTTCAGACAGCTGGATGCGCCCTAAATTGGAATTTGCAATTTTGTATATTATTTCTTGTTCGTTTGTTTACTTTCGACCTTTTGTTATTTATTTATTTTGCATTTTTTGCAATAAAAGTAAAAAAATTAAAAGCTCTCAGAAAGCGACAATGCAGGGCCTTCAACAATGGAATTCCGTTTACGCTCGCGAATATCTGTGAATTACATAGCATTGTTTGTGACCTGATGGAGCTGTATGAAAAGGAGTTATAATTGTCTAATTTATGTTTATATTTGCATGAAAATATTTAGTTTTTGCACGAAATGCTGTATCATTTGTAGTTAGTAGAGTATTTGTTGCATGGTTTTAGAATACTTTTCTCTTATCATGACCCTATGGAATGCATTTCTATATTGTTCAGGGTATCAGGTTTCTTTTTCCAATATACGTTTACAAAACTTTGGTATTCTATTGTTGTGCAGTTGTAGAATTCACATGTTCTGACAACACTGCGATGGAAACAGCTGATGTTCGCTTTTGGTTGAATTGGGACGTTTTCAAATAATAGCTAAGATGTAGGAGCGCATAAAGTGCAATATTTCAGTACTGCGTAGCTGTCCAATTAACTCGGGAAAGTATTTGCTGTTGTAGCATCACTAGTGTTTTGTATAATCAATCCACAGTTGATATTTTTTGAAAAGAAAGCTTGATCATTATTTTACAATATGTGCAACCAAAATTAGTCATTCATTTTAACAGAATTTTTCCGATTCCTCGCCACTCCATACGGATGGCAGATTGAATAAGTGATTGCATAACGGGTAAGCAATACAATTAGAACCCGACCCGACTGTGCAAGTGCGGCATAATGAAGACTGATAACGTAAATTTGCAGACAAGAACGATTAATCACATTCGTAATTATTTCCTGGCGCCCAAATTACCAAAAATTAAATAATTAAAATATTCGCAAATAGTTACGAGTACCTATCAGATTAATTTTTAGTATGTTTCAATACACACATCGCCACACATCGCCTCAGATGTGAACTGCCACGATGCTCGAGCAAAAGCATCTCATGCAGAACTAGTCACTACTCTCCAGTGCACACTCCCCAAACGCAATTCTGTTTCCGTTAGCTTCATTTGTGCAGCTAAAAGCGCAAAGTACGTTCACGGCACTGCGGTGCGACCATTCCGACCCTTACGGGCACCTACGGCCAGTCGTCGACGACACATTCTTCTTGATTTCTTCAACATGCACAAAGCGTGTTTCTTTGATCACAGTTTTGAGTCCTGGGGAACAAAAGAAGTCTCCGGGGTCAAGTCAGAGAATGGCGGATGACGCAGCTCCACGACCTCATACTTAGCCAAAACCTCTTCACTGGCAACGCATTGTAGAGGCGGGCGTTGTCATGCAACAGAAACCAACTCTCATTTTGTCGAAAACGGGGTCGAACTCTGCGAATTCTGTCGAAGTCGGGCAAGAACTTCTGCTTAACACTGTCCTGTAACAGTAGCATGCTTGGTGGACAAATTCATTATGAAGTCCTTCACTATCGAAGAAAGCTATTAACATGACTTTGATCTTTGATTTTCGAAATCGAATTTTTTTTCTGTTTAGTGGAGACCACCATTTTCTCAATTGTTTCAGGCGTACGCACGGAAATCGGCCTTCCGGTGTGGGCGTCATCTTCAACATTTTCGCGGCCCGTCCCAAAAACGTCAATACCATTCAAATGTGCCACTTTGCAGCAACATTGCATGTTTTCTTTTTTTGTTGTCACACTTTTGCCTCAGTTTAAAGCAGAATTTGATGTTCACCCTTTGCTCCATTTCAGCACTTCCACAACACCACTTTCCCACTTCGACAACACCACTTCCCAGATACGTTTCCACGCGTCTTTTTCAGTCAAGCGCGTGTCTACAACTCACACGCCTTGCGGGGAACATGCGCAGATGTACTACTTTCCAGATACCAGCAGCGCCTCTCTCAGGCAATCAATTTCATGCTGTGACGTCAGTCTTGGAAACTAATAGCCATATCTTGTATATTTGTTTGCATAGCTTTAATTTCGCATGGAGGTGTTTATACTTCTAAGAATAAAATTATGGAACTAATGCAACTTAATAAAAAATATTCAACGATTTATTTTTACTTTTAAATTTCATTAACATTTATTTTTGTTGCTGGTCTTAAACTGTATTCTTTTTTGCTAATTTGGTTCATAAATGAACCTGTAATTAAATTCCAGATTAGCGTGGTTCGAGGCCACAAATGAAAACCAATGTAGGCAGAATAATCGTGCGAAGGGTACTTCGCAGTATTATGACTATAATTTAATAACCACAGGTGACAACAATTCGTATTGTTTCCGAGAGCTCTGAAACGCACATATGAACAGAATTATTCCGAGAAATCTCCGCATGGAGCGCAATCACATCCTCCATTCCATGTGACATCAAAATTGGCAAATTAATAATGATGACGTCATTAAAAGATACTCAAAACCACATGTTCAAAACATCGTTTTGGAAGCGAGCCGTAATAGTATACTATTGAGCCTGCCTCCGGCGTAAGTTACTTGCTCTAATCGCGGCCATTTCGCTACATTACAACCAAGCAAAATGAGTCGTTCCCTAGAACATATAAAGGGGACATATACTTTTTACAATGTCGGATCTGTGTTTTTCTTGCATGTTCTCGTTCGTTCTCAGAGAATTCATAATGTTTCTTTTAATCAAGTTGTTATAGAAATCAAAGCAATTTTGCAATTATCAAATTATCCTGCTACAACGATACATAATTGTTCCGAGAGCAGCTCATAAACAGTCGTGTTGAGCCACAATTTTTCTGGTGAGAATTTTCTGGTTAGAATACTTCTAGTCCACGAGCTATGTAGGCAGTTGTCTTAGATGCAGAATAACTTAGATATGACGGTTATTCTAATCATTTCCGGAAATATATACTTAAAAGAGAGGAAATTTTACCTCACATCTATATTTTCTTAAAGAACTCCCCTCTGTATCTATTCACTTGGCCATCGATTGAATAATTCGATTGATATTTCAGAAAGGCTTTACGGCTGCGTTTGCATAAATATCTAGTTTTTTATTCTTCAGCACCATGTAGTGCCATTTTTTCGATATTTATTAGTTATTCCTGTTAATCGGGACGGATGTGAATCCAACGAAACAGAGATAATTAACTATATATATATATATATATAGTTATTGTATATAATTATATTATATAATATATTATAATAATATATAATAATATTATTTATTTATTATATATATTAATTATATATATATACATATACATATAGTTTTCAGCCCCCCTACAAAGAAACAGCGTGTTCTGTAGAAAGTGGATATCAATTGTATTCCTTGCCAATCCTTAAACTCGGAGCGTGGGACATCGAAGTGAAAACCTGGCTTGTGTAAAATTCAGTGTCACTATTTTGGATCAACTGATGTCCTCTCTGACATTGTTCTATAAAATACTGTTTGTAAATATCTGTTTTTTGTTTATCTGTATATTAATCCTGTAACATAAAATATTGTCATATTATTGCCACTTTCGGACCATCAACCTCCACCCACTCCTCCATCCACCCTCCAACCACCACTTATTCTATTTTTTCTGAAAGAATTTTTTTTCAGAAGTTCGTTTACCCTCCCCCCTCATAATTGAAAATCAATCAAATTAAATATTCCTTATAAATAGCATTTATTTCTGTACAATCTATCCTGTGTTTTCTTGTGAGTGAAAGCAAGTGAGAATTCATTTAGGTGTTCAAATGCGCAGGCCATTACATATTAAATTTATTACTGTATGAATATTATTACTTACAAGTTCCAGTATTTCGAAAGTCAAACTGATTAATATCTTTTCCCCAATATTCTGTTGTAAAATAATTATTCAAATGTATATATTAAAAAAGATATAAGAAAACAGATTAAGGAATAAACAACAACACAATAAGGAACCCAAAAGTAGGTTTAACCAGTTTCTTATATATTTAAAACAAACAATAATTTACAGTGTAAAATTTATTTTTCTTGTAACATTAATCAAAATGAGGCACTTTACTCTTCAATGCTATGAATAGTCATAATATCACATACTGATCACATTCTGAAAATTTTCAAGACAAAATTTGTTCTTGCATTCGCTTTTTAATGAAAGGCCGTCATTAATTACACGTTGCAGATTTTGATACTTAAATCTTTTTCTGTTTCTTCTACATTCTCTCTTGATGTTGCTACTGACGATAAATGTTTAGAACCAATTTGAAAATATTGATGGCATTGTACTATATTTTAATTTCGATTTTCCTACTGATGTTTTGTTGTTTCTTTGGCGTTCTCATCATAGTACTCAGGAATTCGTTGGATATTTCTGGACGAAAATGTGCTTCACAAACCTATAAAAATTTAATGTACTGTAATAGGACGGTCGCGCACGTAAACGATTTCGGCGTGTGCGAAAATATATTTTTATTTAATTGGGAGTACTGGAAAGGCCTGATGTCAAGAAACGCGCACTTTTTCGCTACCTGACCGGCCGAGGGTGCAAGCCGGCCGCCGCTGGGCGCGGTCTCCTTTGTTCAGAAACCGTTTGTCGCCCTGGGTATTTCCGCCGCTGCCGACGGAGCGCCGTGTCAGCGCACACCCCGCGTCTTCTGGGAAATTGCAGTGACGCAGGACCGCCCCCTCCAAGACGATTTTTCAAACGACGCTGCCACTACCGCAATTGGCCGGCACGCATCGCGCGATTCGGCTGCGCCAATAGACAAGAACTAGGCGGGGCGAAACACGTGATCTCGCGATCGAGGGAGGTAGATGCGTGGGTGAGGTTCGGCCATTCTGATGTGGGCGACGACAGCGAGAGGTTCGACCGTTCTGATGATGACGGCGCCAGCGAGAGATTGAGCATTCCGGGGGGAGAGAGAGGCCACGCCATCTCCGCGAGGCGCCAGACCGCCGCCAGTAACGCATCGCCGTCACTTCGCCACCCGCTCATGTGTCGCCTGAAGGGAGAGCCGGAACACTGTACGAGTGTGGGGACCTGAATGGACGAAGGAGTGGACCTGAGAGCCGGCCGCCGCTAAAGGACTCAGTCGTTACCGCATCAGGGCGGCGCTTCCTCGCTTCCGCTGCCGCCGCCGCCGCCGTCAGCCGCCCGTCCGATCCAGGAGACGGGGAACGCCAGCCGCGCGCCCAGCTCCTGCGCACCGCCCTACATCGCTGCTGTTTTCCGCCCGCCCGACCCACGGGCCGATGCCGCGCCTGGAGGGGCGGAACGCCCGGATAATGACCCAGAAGGGTCGACTTTAAGCTAAGTTAGTTGTAAGTTAGGTTAAGATATTGTTACTAATTGTAGGAGGCTTCGCCCCTTAATTATTTTTTCTTTAATTAAATTCAGAAAGTCAGAAAGAGTGTTTGAATGCCTAATGTATGAAAATGACCAGTCACGCATGCGTCCTGCCCAAATTTCAGCCGGGCGTATGAGGCAACATATGAGTGCAGACAGAAATCTATAGGTGAGTCGGGTCACGCCCTGAGGTCCATCCCGCCGAACTCGATGAGAGAGTGTGCGGGGTGTTACAGTACGTTAGAAATAATGAACATTGTTAAAGCATTTTCGTTAAAAATCCGTAATAATATTATTAATCCTAACAATATTTAATAACATCACTTAATAAACTTTGATCATTCTATTTTGCTTGCATTCATTGCATTTTCAAGCGTTTGTTGAAACTATGAAAGTAAAATTAATCAAACATAACCCCATAAACCTTTAATCACGTTGAGATTGAATCTCACGATGCACCTTATGTAATGTAAAAAATGACCGTTTAAACTGATCGTCACTTTGGGCATAGAAAGCTACATTTATTTTCTAGACGCAACAAGGGATCGTATCAATATTTGCTCAGGAAGTCAAGAGAAACTGGACGAAACTTATTCGATTGATAAGAAAGTCTTTGGCTGTTTACAATTCACAATTGAGATTTGTGTACAATAGTTTTCACGTCTAGTCATTTATTTTAAATTATTTCAACATTATTGCTCTCAAATCAATTAGAAACGTTTCCCTTGGAATGATGATTTCGTAGAAACTTTCCTCTTTTGGCGCATATACATTTCTTTCACAGCCATAAACGAAAACACTGATACTCGGTTTCCCGTTTCGAGTCTTAATTTCCTGTCATTTGGATCACATCATTAAAAATCCATATTCTGGATTTTATGTACAGTAATAATTTAATATGAAGTTGTCGATAATTGCAGCGCAGAATGAAACTCTTCACACAATCATAGCATAAACTAAAGCAACATGGTCGCTGGTACATGGTCATAGACGGCTTGCATACTCCTACGTCACAAGGAGGTATACTTCGGTTTTTCTTTCTTGGCGCACGGGGGGGGTTTCAATGAAATGGAATATCTCACAATATTTCGTCATTTTTCGGTTTCTTCCGCTTGAAGTAGCATGTTCGCGACTGTATCGAGCAGTGCTGGCGATCCTGCGACTCCTGAGGCGCAACGGAGAGATACCGTGACGCGAAATCCCGTGAGATATTCCATTTAGATGACACCCCCCCCCGTGCGCCAAGAAAGAAAAACCAAAGAATAATGACGTATTAACGTGACGTGATTTGGGCACAACAATACGGCGGACTGGCTTCTGAACATTTCAGAGATACGTAAGGGGCACCTCCATGTATTTATAGCTCCATGCTCGGCCCTGCACGGCCTCAGAGTGCGCACTTTCGAACTCGCTACCGCTTATCACACTGCAAGAGGTCTCTACTCGCCAACATTCGGAACGACACTCGGTCGGGCAAGTTTATAGTGAACGTTTTCTTTGCGATGTTCCAGGATATGTGGCTGTGTGAAGAGGAGAAAACTCACTTCTCAGGTTGAGAAGACTAGAATACGGTGTAGGGTGCTAACCACACGTACCTCGTAACCCATGGCCGCAAGGCTGGGACGCCGCTGGTAGTCCCAGACTTCGTCAGAGGTGTTGCGCTGAAAGACTGACAGATCCCGGAACCTCACGTATTAAAGTAGTGGTGCTTCCAACGCACATACTTTCTCGCACTGATTCTATATGGTCCTAAATGGTATTCCCACTACTTCCTAAACCAAAAAAGTGTTTTCTACTAGCAAACGTTTTCCGTTCCGGAGACGAAATCCGATTCTCAAAGTTAACGAACCGGCATTTATACTACTACGCCATACTAGCACCGTATGGGTCGAAAGAGTCCTACAAAGAATCGAATCGAGCTATAAAATGGTAAATGCATGATAAAGAAACAATTGATGCGATGGTACATACGAGAAAGTCTGTGTCATTCTATAACACCACTAGTTTATTTATTTACCGTCCCTTACTACACACGTGGAGAAAATTGAAAGAAAAAATTTGGAGCGGTTTTGAAGAATTTTGTTTTGTAAATTTGAAGCAAAGATTACACAAAAACGACTCGTTTTTACAAAATATTCTACAAAACCTTTTTTTAAAGAGCTAGTTTTGTACAAGAGACTTTTTCTGAGGCAAAAATTGCTATCTACAATTTTGTAGTTTTT
>JAHLJT010009419.1:127831300-127847340 GCA_031308135.1 Acheta domesticus
AATTATTATTATTATTATTATTATTATTATTATTATTATTATTATTATTATTATTATTATTATATTCGTAAGTCTTTCACCTAGCGAGGTGTACTACAACAGATACCGGGACCTTTGGAAAACCAAGGTGCCTCCTTTGCTTGCAAACTCGGGCGGTCAGGATTCGATGTGAAGTTACATCAATAAAACTTTCTCATGATGCGTGCAGTACTCAGGAGAAAAGCCTTTCGCATTGGTTGAATGTGCCAGTTCTTAAGGCCAAGCATTGCAGACGATGAAGTTAGTTCTTCAGAGATCAGTCCATTTGCAGAGATGACCACAGGGACTACATCAACAGACACTAACCGCCACATGTCGATCAGTTCAAAAGCCAAGGCCTGATATTTTCGCTTCTTCTCGGCAACGGAGGCAGCTATATTTCGGTCTAAACGGATAGCTACGTCGACTATAATCCCATTCCGTGAAAACTTGTCGATCCATATTATGTCAGGTTTGTTGGCTTCGACCCTGCGATCAGTGGTGACTGCAACATTCCACAAGAGCTTCCACCGTTTCGTCTCCAAAACTGAATCCGGCTTGAACTTAGTATGGGACCTCTTTCTGTATCATCTCTGACTTTGCAGCCAGTGCTTGATGGACTACCGCAGCAACGTCGTTGTGCTGACTCAGATATTCTGTTTGTGCCAAAGCAGAGCACCCGCCCACTATGTGTTGGAGGGTTTCGCCGGGTTAATTGCAAAGGCGGCAGCGGTCCTCTACACTCATATTCCCAATCACATAACTTTGGTAATCGCGAGTGGAAGTTACTTCGTCTTGATAGAGAAGACGAAGCCTTCTGTCTCAGCAAAGAGGCCAGATTTTGTTAACCAGGAGACAAACGATCCCATGTTCGCAGTGTTCCCTTTGAGCTCAGCGGAAAACCTGCCGTGTAAACGCTTCTGGGTCCACTCACTCAGCCTATCTTCTTTGGTGATACATGGTCTCTCAGAGTCTGCTAGATTCAGGTTCAGTGAGGTAAAATTCTTGTCTGTGGCACAAATTGATTCATGCACAGTCATAGTTTTCTGAAGGAAGTATTTGCGAAGATTGTTGATTTGCTTCACACACAATAACTCAAAAATCCAGAAGACCGCTACCTCCTTCGTTCCGAGGTAAGTATAGTCTTGCCATTGAACTGTTGGGATGGTGCATGCGGTACTTGGTAAGAGTGGTCCTAACTATTCGATTAAGGTCCTGCAGGGCAGTTGTTGTCCAATGAAGGACACCGAATGTATAGATAGCCACGGGTACTGCCCAAATGTTGATGGCTGATATGAGGTTCTTTCCATTTAAAACAGTTTTACAGATTTTAGCGACTCTTTGCAAGACTTTATTTTAAATATCACGCCTCATCTTTGCTTCAGTTGTGCTCAAACGTTGATTCACTCCTAAATATTTATAGGAATTCTCTTGCCCAAGTTCTTGGATATTGGTGCCACACATCAGAACAAGTTTGTCAGGATCAAGGATTTTCCCCCTTTTCACGTGCACTGCAGCGCATTTATCAATGCCGAAATCCATGCAAATAGAATCGCTGAAGGACTTTACAAGTTCAAGAAACGAGGAAAGTTGGTTTTTATCTCTGGCGTACAACTTGAGATTGTCCATGTAGAACTGTTGATTAATGAGGATATGTGGATTTTTGGTGATTTCATATCCCATCCCCGAATCTCTTAACATTCTTTTGAGAGGGTTTAGAGCTAGAGAAAACCATCAGGGACTAAGACTATCACCCTGAAAAATGCCTCGTTTGAGCCTCAGTTCCTTGGTGGTATATCTGCCTCCAGCAAATGAGACCTCTTATCTTTCTACGCCAAGTTCTATGCAGTGTGGGATTAGGTTCACATACTGGTCATTTACTTTGTAGAGGCGAAGGACATACAAAAGCCACGAATGAGGTATTGAATCGAAAGCCTTTGTATAGTCGATCCATCCTAAAGAAATGTTGCGGTGTCTTTTTTTAGCCTGATTGACTACAACACTATCTTCTATCAATAATTCTTTGCAATGCCTTTCTGCAACAATTTGTTCTGGTGCCAGAAGATTGTTGGCATTTAGATGGATATTCAGCATATTGGCTGGCACAGATATAAAAATTTTATATACAGTGGGAAGACACGTGATAGGTCGATAGTTACTTGGAGTTTTAGAGTCGCTAGATTTGCTTATCATGTATGTAACTCCTTCAGTAAAAGACGCCGGAATGATAGTTGGATCGTTGAATGCGGCTTGAAACCACCTGGCCAGGACTGCATGAGTACACGGAAAATACTTCCACGAAAAGTTTTGTATCCCATCAGTACCTGGTGCTTTCCAATTCTCCGTCTTCCTGACTCAATTAAATATATCCCATTGAGTAATGTTAGGGGAGCACATTCGAGGTTATCACAGCAATTCCGTTCCTCTTCTGCTAACCAGTAAGCTCCAGCAACATGAGTCATGGGAATGCTCCATATACTGCTCCAATATTCTTCCATTTCGGAACGTTTAGGAACTATTTCTGGCAACTTTCTTCGATCGTTGAGTTGCCTGAAAAATTTCTTCTGGTCACATGAATTCATAGCATTTTGTCTTCGTTTCATTGCTTCATGATACCTTCTTATACAGCACCCAAGGGCTACGACACGCTGTTTCAGGTAGTCAAGTCGCTCTCGAAGTTTCTCCTCGTAATTTGGCTGATATCCTCGGATTCTCATCTTTCGACCAATTGCCCTCACTGCATTGGAAACCTTTCTAGTTGCGTTCTCAGGAGCTGTAAAGAAGGCTGTCAGATTGCCTATGTCCCACCGGAGGCTTTCAATCTTGCATTCAATGCGCCTCAACCACGGGGGGCTTGGCGGGCTTAGCGGACTGAACTATGTCTGTCGATGTTTTCAATTGATCCTTTACAGGTTTCCAAGTCCCTGTGCAACAGCAAGGGCTGCGAAAGACACATAGCTTACCACTTCCTCAAGTGATGACGATTGTTCTACATTCACATTCAGCAAGTTATTGACTGCTTCCATCGCCGCAATTGTACGGGGGCCATACCCCACTTGCAGTATCCATGGTTGGGAGGATAAGGGGATACCGTGTTAGTAAGCCTTCATGACTTCGTAATGCTCAGCCCAAAAGAGTTGCTCAGACACTAAGGGACAGGATTCACCAGAATTCGTCTCTACAGACCTTTCCTGATTACTTTGTGGGTCTTCATTACTTCTTCTTTCATCAGTCTCATTGATATCCTCAACACCCAAGGATGCTCTTACATTCTCCTTAATGGTATTTATCTCTGCAGTTGAGAGGAAGTTTCTTACAATAATGGTGCACTGCTGGTCGCACACTCTCTACTCTGATACCGGTATGTCCGGATGAAGCTTTAACCATTCTTCATGAAATCGCGTCCTGTATCCCTCCATATCCGCTTCAAGTCTGGTAGCCAAAAAATACGCATGCATAATGGAGATATTTAACTTCTTAGTCCATTTCATGCGCTGGCGTTTGTTGTGAGGTCGGGCGGGGTGAGTTGCGGGGTCGGGCGGGCGGGCTTCAAATTAATAAAACATACAGCATACCTAAATGTGAACCATACTAATACTCGAAAATACTATTAGCACAAGTCAAAGTAATGGCACAATTTAGAACAGCTTGTTTAAACACAGTAAAACCAAATTCAAAAACAACCTATAAAAAATCGGAACCAAAATGAAGTATGACATGTGAATTTAAGAGTCCAGTACTTAATTTTCAGTTGTACTTGTGTTTTCTGCTGATTTAGAAACTGCTGATGCAGTGAAGTGTTTTGCAAAACACTGTTCTTTTCCTTCTGCGCTTCGTGCCCAAGAACCATCAGTTCGACGTGTTGGAGGTATATATCGCTGTGGACGTTTCATTTTTTTCATTTTCCACAGATAATAGTTATCTGATACAGTTGGTAACAGATTTAATTTAATTTCTTAGAATCATATTTTCGTGTTCTTTTAGTTGTCTTTTTAATTTTCTTGCTGTTGCATTATATATTTCTTTTATCTTCTGGTTGACGTGTATTGAAATATATTTTACGTAATTGTCGTTTCTCTGCTACTTTTTGTCTCATTTCTCCTGAGTACGGTGGAAATGTATTGTCGTTTCTGGGAATATGACTCAAATATGAAAACAAGATGGTCGGAGATGGCCTAAGTTGATGACGTCACGCGCTTCTTTCGAGTTGGCTCCCTGATCTTGTAAAGAGTGAGACGTACTGGACAAGAAGAACACAGACGACTGATTCTGTATGGTATTTACAATAATAAAATAAAAGATTATGATACAAAATTGAATCCCTTTGGCAACCTTTCGATTCCCTTAGCCGCGAAACCCCGCGACCGTCCCTAGGCCTAGCCCAGTACCTCTGCTCGAGAGCATGAGAAAGCTACGCGAAGTGCGAGCTGTCGGACATAGAGACCCCGTAACTTGAGAAGTTACATGGCCTGACGCCAAAACCGATGTTCCACCCGAATATCACGTGCAAGGTAGCACTGGAGATACCTCCCGTCTTTCGACTCACTAGCGTATCCCGCGAGGCGCATGTCGGCGCCGCAATAAATATCCCACGGCTCGCCCCCACTCTACAAGCGGCGGGCGTCATTCGGCTCGCTGGCCAGCCCTCTCCAGGGAGCAACCGTCATCACCTAGACTCGCGCCCGCGCGCGCCCTGTTGTCCAAGTTATTTTGGGGCCGGGATTTTCCAGCCCGGCGCGCGCCGGCGAGGCGCCGCCGCGTTCCACCCCCATCCCCCATCCGGCTTAAGACTGGGATTTCCAAGCGACCCGCCGAACGGCCCGCCGGTGCGTGCGCTACCTCGCGACGCTACAAGAGAAGCAGTGTTGACTAGAGCGACGTAGTCGTCACTATCAAGAGCATGGTAAATCTATCATGGAGAGGATTTGGACTTCCGTTCCTGGAATCTTTCCTTGACTGACGCGATATCAGGGTAGCCTGCATTGTTGCTGATATTAGAAGTACCGTATGGCCTTTGTCACAGAACACTACCGCTTTATGCAGACTATTAATTAAAGCATAAAAATTAGAATCAATGAAAGCATAAACCAACACCCCTCCCCTGTACTCAAGTATGTATTGTTAGAAACCACACCCACAGTGCATTATTTTATTCCTCTGCATCACGACTAAAGACGTTATGAGTCGACTGAATATACAATCTACTCCAAGTTGCAAGCAGCTGTCTAAGAAGCAGATCTAGGGACTGTCGGCGCCTCTCCAATAATTTGTGCAAATGGGAGTTTTCCAAATAATACAATTTCTTGCACTTCCCAGACCTTTGAATTACCTGGGAATTTATTCAAGTTCTTACACTAATTTTGAGGAACATATCCCAGAGCTCCGATGACTAACTGCCAGTGCTTTTACGCCCCATATTCGCCTAACCTCGATTTCCAAACTTTTTAATTAAAGACGATTCTCTGCCTCCCTGGTTATGATGTTTTGATTGCATGAGACCGCATCATCTACAATGGACATGTTTTTTCTTCAAATCCCGGAAAACAATATCCAGTTTGTTTGCCGCTACCGTGCGCTCCGTTTGAATTTGTTGGTCGCATCATATTGTATAGAATTTTGAAATCATTCACTAATTTTTTAGGCTATTTTACATGAGGCCCCCCGGACATTTTCAAAATTTTCTCAAAAACTGCTCCAAATTTGTTCTTTAAATTGCTTGTAAGAGCAGAGTAAAATATACCTATAAAGGTGGTATAGGTCCGATTTTTGGAGTTAACTCTGAATTTTCGAAAATTTTGAATTTTTTCAGCTTCTTCCTACAACTACAAAATTAAAGATAGAGATTTTTCCTTCCAATAAAATTTGTTGTCCAAAGTGATTTCTTTCATTAAGTTGCTGTACTTTTCTTGAAAATTTTAGTAGTTTTCGCGCCACATTCCGTGCAATATGTGCAATTTCGAAAAATTGCAAAAACAATATTTTCTCAAAAACGGCTCCAATTGTTTTCTTTTAACTTTGGTATGGATAGTGTTAAATGTACTCTAAGAGATGATATGAACATCAGTCTGCTGTATCCTTTTGTTTTTTCAAAAATACTAAAAATGAATTTTTTGACTTTTCTCTCACGTTGTTAATATTTATATTGACAATATGTTCACAGTGTGAGTATATGTGCTTTAAATAATGTCGTATAACCGTTTTTCAAAAATTGAACCGTTTTCTGTAAAAACTAGGTCAAAATTCCGCATTTTCAGAAACGTTCCAACGCCATTTTCTCATAAATGGCTCCAACTTCTTCCTTCAATCTTTTCCAAAGGATAGCGCAATTTGCAGTCTTTAATAATGACGTATAGTTCCTTTTGGAGTATTATTTTTTTAATTATACAAATGTAAGTTTTTTGAAAGATCTCGCACATTGTTAATACGAACATTTCCAGTAATTTGTAAACTCTATTGTATTTGTGTGTGAAATTGCTTCAAATGGCTTCTAATGAAGTTTTCGAAAATCTCAAAAATTTTCTGTGAAAAAAAGCTTAAGATTTCGAATTTAAAGTAGCGCCATTCTTTCTAAAACTGCTCCAAATTTTGCTACGAAAATTGACAATTGGGACGAGATTTTACTGTTCTTTAATATTCTTAAAATAATATTTCCGTTCTACTATAAGGAAAAAGAATAATTAAGAAAATGCCAAAATATGTTATTTTGGCGGCGATTGTTAAGGCAGCGATGTAGCTTCAGATTTGGGGAGAGCTATGAATTGGGTGTGTCGAAACGAATATTCTGGAAAACGATCGCTCGCTCGATCTCTGGAAAGACACAATGTACCCCTCTTATTAGAAGATAATATGAAGAAATAAGCAACCATTGAATAAATCGTTCACCTTTTTACCTGGTTCTCACGGGAAAGCAACTTCTGTTTTGTTAATTTGCAACAAGTTTCGCTCGCTACTTGAACTCTGTTCCCGCTTAAGACGGTTATTCTTTGAAAGGTAATGGAGGGGTGACACTAGTACCAATTTTGACAGCTTAACCTGTTCTCATGGAACGTTAATGTACGCTCATTGCAACCCTGTTCCCTATGCGAAAAATAAAACGGCTGTGGAGTGCCTTTATCGGCTTTTGAATTTGGCGACAATGCTGTCATCGACTAAAAACGGAAATCTAGTGTGTAATATATCTTTTATGTACACGAGTGCTTTGCGGCGGAGCCCGATAGGAGCTGCCACCTGGCGGAGGGAGATGAACTAACAAGTAGGCCCGCCAAATCCTGGTAATTAAGTCTAAAGATTGTTATTAAAACCAATCTCCCGCCACGGCGCCAAATTTAAATTATTTTATGCCGATGTGCCAACAGCGATAGAAGGTAGCGGCCAAGAGTATGTGGCAAAAAACCGAATAGCTAGTCGAGACCAAAAGAAATATTTAGTTGGTCAATAACAGTAAAAACTGTTTAGTACGTTTGGGGGAAGAGATTATCTGCGCACATTTTCTCGAGTCCCAGAATTTAAAAAAATAAAAACGCAAAATTAGCAACATTTGAAAAACAAGAACAAGAATTTATAAAAATTATTTAGAAAAATAGAAAATAGAATAAAATTTTGTTCTCGAGTTATAGAAAATCAATTTCAGCGGAAAATGAAATGCTGATTTGATTTTTCTGTATTGTTAACAAAAAGATTACTAATATCAGTTCAACTCCTACCACTACAAGCAAGAGTAGTGCTCAACAAAACATGCACACAGTGAAGCTACATTTACGTCCAGAGCAAAACAAGGGGCAATCTTAGCATTTGCTCAATGGATCAGGGAAGGTGGACAAAAACCTGATCGAGATGGGGGTCATTGTTCCGAAAGCTGAAGTGCATATAAGAATAATGCGGTTCATGGGGCAAGTAACATGCCGTAGAGAAATTGTCTATAACATTTTTAATTTTCGAAAAATTTAATCATCTTTGATTTTTTAAATGAAACGATATATTTTTCTCACCAGCAATTGATAGATCATAGAAAGAGGTATAAAATGATATGCTAGTATTTTGATAGTAATTGGAGTATAAAATTAGACTTTCTGATATGTGATTTTGAATTAAAAGGATAACATTTCGTGTCGCAGCCCCAGCAACTCTCGCCTTTGGGCAAAATGGCCTTCGCGGCGTCAAGACTGTTGCGTGGGGAGAGGAGACTGAGAAGGGTGGCAATGGGGGATAAGAGGCCTAACTACAGCAATCCAATGTCTTGACACAAAAGTCACACAAAGAAACACCAATTTTAACGATCAGAATGAGATTTTTTCCATTGATTTATCTGCATTTTACTTGTCTTCTTTAATAATAAATATCATTTTCAAACTTGACAAGAATCCAATCACCGTCTTTTCGTAGGTAAATTTAATTTTAATTAAGATGATCATTCGTTCACTTCGCAACCATACCTCTACTGCGGGTTCATAAATGGAAAAGAAAACAGTATACTTGCATTTTCTGCCGTGGATTTTTAAGTTTCAAGCAGCACGTGGTGTTATGAAGTGAGAAACTCTCCAATCAGTATTAGCAGTCGTGACTGCAGATGTGCATTTATGTTGAAGTTTAGTAAATTTACACGACGGTCTGTCAAGAGTGTTTCAAAATTTGTATTGCTTGTTCTTTTGGTAGTGTTTAAAAAGGCGTTTATTAGGAGTAAATAATGAGGGAAAATGTCTACCTATGTTTTATTTGATGAATTAATCAAGATATTACAATAAGAATCTTTAAGCATTCATTCCCTTCCCATGTTTTAAAACGACAGCTTGTTTCTTCCATAACACATTTAGCTGGGTTTTCGACTTTTGTAAGTTTGAAAAGGACCTTTATTATTATCGACATTTCGCTACAAATTAGTTTTATTTTGTTGTTTTCGATGACCCTTGCTTTGGAATTTAAGTAGAAAAAAGTTCAATTCAGATGAACAAATGAGAAAGTCTCTCATTCTGATCGTTAATATTGATGTTTGTTGATATGATCTTCGTGACAAGTACAATGAATTGCTGTAGTTACGCTCCTATCCTTCACGGCCACCCTTCTCACACTCCCTGCCACCACGAAACAGTCGCGACGCCGGGAAGGCCACTTTCAGCAAACGCGACTGTTGCAAAGGCTGCTACAGGAAAGGACTTAAAATCATATATAAGAAAATCTAATTTTATACTCAAATTACTACTTAATTACTAGCATATGATACATCACTTTATTCCTCTTTTCATGGTCTATCCATTGGTGTTGAAAGAAATATATAGTTCCATGTAAAAAATCAAAGATGATTAAATTCTTCTAAAACTAAAAATATTATAGACAATTTCTGTACGGCATATTACTTGCCCCACGATTCCGCATTGATAAGCGAAAGCTGCATTTCGGTATCCTGAACCCCTCAACCGTTTAGAAGTTATGGGGGGTGGTCCATAGTTGGTGGGACACTATATATATGTATATAATTGCTTTGTTAAAATAAATATTATTTTTCTTTTTGACGATCAGTATAGTCTGTAATTGTGTAGAAACAGTTATGCAACAAAAAGATTTTACTTTTAACTTAAATGTGTGTACCGACTTTAATTGTTTAATGTCGTTTGCCAATGAGTTGTAAAGCAACGTACGTGTATTGTATGTGGATTTCTTGTACTGAGCTGTTGATACTGAAACTTCATGCACGTGATTTCCATGACGTGTGTTGTAATTATAACTATCAATATTACATGAAAATATGTTCCCTCTGTTAAGTAGATTATTTTTGACAAATATTACAGATTCGTAAATAAATAGGCAAGGCAATGATAAGATTCCAAGTTCATTGAAAAGAGGTTTGCAGGGATTTCGTGGAAGGCATTTTTTCATTATTCGAAAAATTTTCTTTTGCAATCTGAAGGTCTGAGTACTACAGGATGAACTGCATATACAGGTTACGGTATTTATCTGTCTAACCTCATTTAAGACAAAATTTGCTGTCTCTGTTGCAACGAAATCTGGTCTTCTTCTTATATTCATTATATTATATCAACCATGAGCAGTGATGCAGAACCATGGACCGTTTACAAAAAACAAATTATAGAGCGTGGGTTTGCAAAACAGGGATACAGTATAAGGGTATTTATAATTTATTGTGGGATATTTATTGTGGGCATTCTCCCTTCCCGATTTCCCGAAATAAATGAAACGAAAAAAATTTCAAAGATCAGAGGCCACCATCAATACAGGTGCAATGGATTTATTTACAATCTATCACATGGCGTAGTTGTCGCCTCTCGCTGCTGATACAACACACACACATTTGTATAACCTTGAAAACATAGAAAGAACAAACACAAAAAATAAATATTTACAGCACATTCATACTTAACATTACAAAATCTCATTCACACAAGCGTGCATTTTCTTTTATAATGGCCATGCTACTTTTTGTTTTGAAAATAACGATTTTCTTTTCTGTACCAAACATAACTTAGCCTTCTCATAAATTAATGTTGTGATGAAAAACGAATAATCAAAATGAAATTTCCCTTTTCGCAGTCTTGATACAGCCGGATATTGAACCAGGAACCATTTTCCAATTCGTAATTGTTCAGCCGTCTGCACCGTGACCTCCATTAATCTCCATTCACATGCACTATCGAAAGTCACTTCAACCGGGCAACACCATCTGTACTCCATCAAGTTCACAAGCATTCTGATACTAGCACCTTTCTTGTTCCTCTAAAAGTTACAAAAGAAACGCTGTCTCTTCCCGTTATTTGTCATACGTATATTTCTATAGAGAAAATTGTATTGTCTTTCTTATTTCTACTCGTTTTGACTCACACTCTCTGCGAAAATAAATTACATAACTTATCAATACTTTCCACATCCTTACATACACAAGGTGTTCCTCATTCACTTGTCTTATGAAACAAAAATAATTATTATAATTTCACTACGAGTTTGTTTTTGAACTTAATGTTAACTAGATTGTTGCAACCTCAAATTATTGATTTTTATTTATTTGTATCTACTCAGATTTTGAAAAAGACAGCTAGCCTTTTTCCCTCAGAATTGCTCAACAATGAAAGAAAGGATTTCTAGGAGGCATGGGCTTGCGGTGATTACATTGTATACTCCAGCTGCTAGCGACAAACCAGCTTCACCCACCTTTACCACATACAAAGTAGTCGTGCAACAGGAGATTCTTTCCCACAACCGTGAACATAAATTTTTTTACAAAATAAATAAATATGCAATTTATCACTCCCACACTAGATGTATTTTAATAAAAGAAAAAGTAAATAGTAACTTACATAACAGGATAATGAAATCTGCTTCCTGCAAAACATTGTGGTAATCAAAGGAAACTAAACGCCATTCTTCTTTCAAGACTGGCAAAATTCTCTATATTGCGGTTTTAGACAAATGAATGTGTGTCGTATGACCAGCAGTGATGATTCAATAGACTAAAGAGGATAATATTTTTTCATTAGTTCTGTTTCTATCACAGGTTTTTATTCAATTCCACCACATCACGCACAGTCCTGAAATGCACACTGCCTCTCTGAAGGGCATGGTAGGTTACTTGAAAATTCGGGGAATCTAGTGTTCTGATCACATGTGTCAGAAGTACCTTCTTTATAACAAAATAGATAGGAAACATTTTGGTTTACTATCATTTCAGCGAGAGAGAAATATGTGCCCCATTATCATTATATAAGTTATAAACTTCTCGACAGACGCTACGGTAATTTATACTGACAAAACAGGCCAATTAAAATAATGATGAATTGTGGTAGCACTGGCTTACAAGTAAAATGTGATGTGATGCCTTATTTGCTCTCATCTGCTCTCTGGCGGGGAGTACTGCAATCACGAGGACGGTGAGGCCTGGCCTTGAAGCTAGGGAGGGGGAGTAACGTCATACATCCCGAGCTAGCTGGTTTCAACAGAGTATCTACCGAGACTTCCCTCCGCTCACCGCGTGCCTCTGGCCCAGTGAATAGGATGCGCGCGCAGCTCCGAGTCCCAGCGAAGATTTCACAGCTGGGGTTGCGCGGTAGACCGGCGCAAAGATCGTAGTAGAATACACAATGGGTGAAATATTTTTGATCAAGTGACATAGGGTTCATCGTAATTTTAATTTTCATTATTCATTAAATTTTCATTCTTGCTTACCCCAGCAGAGCTGGAGTTGCTGAGGTTGAATGTACGCCACTGCTAAAAGGATTTTTTCAGAACAATGATGAAAGCAAAACATTCCATAAAGGTAACTATACTATGCTTACTTCAGAAAGTTTTTAGACAAGAATGTAAAAAAGGATAAGAAAAATATACAGTGCCTTTTTAAATGCATATTTTACACTTTTAAATGCCTATTTTACATTTTTAAATGTCTATTTTGCCCGCATATTTCTAGTTTTTCGTGCCTATAAATCCTCAACTTAATTATTACTCTCAGTAGGAAAAGAAGAAATATCATAAATTGCCGCTCATTATATCGCATAAATGAAAGTTAATTAATAATTAGAATTGCGACGCGTTTCAAATGTTGAACAATGAGGGGCACAAATAATATAAATAAATTATTATGTGAACATTCATAGAAGTGCTCAAAATGCTCGGCCCAAACGTGGGGGCCATGAAGTGAGAATTGGTAATTAAAAGAAACATAGAATCGTGTTTCATTATTATTGTCTGGGCTATAGTTTCGAATTGAAACTGATAATGAAAGGTAAGGAAACCGGACGAAAAGCCCATACTGAAGCAGCCTAATCATTTGTTCATCGGAACGTGCGTGGTGTAATCCTAAGCCCCTAATGTGTACTCCCTGTACGTAGCAAATCACGTACGGCGTGCAGCCAAGTAGTCTACATAAGATGAAGGTCAAGCAAGTCAGGGAAAACAAGGCTCCCGGCAGGTGAAGGCTGGTTGGCAAATAGCGCGCGAGCCATGTCCTGCGGTCTATTGCAATCGGCGGCCGCCAGTAGCTCCCGAACGTGCCTAATTAGTAGGCAGAAGAAGGGCCCTCCGTACCGTATTATCGTTCCAATGGACACCCGGATGGGAAGTAGGAAGGGGAGAACGACGCGAGACGAGATCCGGTGGAGAAGGGAATGCGCAAGTAAATAAAAGAAGGTAGAGGTAGGTGTAAATACGAATAGACGAACACACTGCAAAGACCGTGAATGGGGTAAAAGAAAGGAAACGTGGAAAGGTGTCGAAGAGTGAAGGATAACTATTGGGACGAATGATTGATTATTTTCGGTGGTTTCTCCAGGCCCATCAACTGCTAAGGGGCATTAGTCGCACAAGTGTAGTGCATGTTTTATTAAAGAGGTGGGGTGCTCCTCCCCGCTAGATGATGAGATCCGGCGGTCAACATACACGTCGGTTTTGCGGTGTTTTTACCATGTAGGAATCTCCGAATCAGCAGACAGGGCATCGCCCTAGCCGACATCGATTGGTTTCCCGACATGTTTGGGAGATGGTAGTATATGGAAGTATACCATTTTTGTGTAAGGCGAGAGAAGAGAATAAGTAGGAGGAAGGAAAGGTCCCGTGCAGTTCGTAGCCTGATTGTTAGATACGCTAACTGCATGCGCTTAGCATTGACCGGAGAAACTGCGGAAAACCAACCTACAACCTTGTATTGTATCAACCGGGCTTAAAACTGCAGTTGAAGCGGTGATAAGGTGAGGTATTTGATCGCATACAACAGAGGACTTCAAGAAGGTGAGCAGTGAAGAGTGAGAGAAAGGAGCGAGCAAGTAAACGTTGGAGCCCGAGATCCTCGGAGTGGGTGGGCGATCCTTAATGACGCCAGACGTTGGGAGGGGTCGGGGACTCCCTTGTGTTCAAACAACAGAACGAACGGCGTGACCGCACTGATATGGATTCAATCGCCTCATCCCCTTCCGCCTCCTTTGCGGCGACGTCGCCGTCAACTCTCATCAGAGAAAGGCGGAGGGACACTTGTTCGCCGTAAGGGGGGCTGGACGGAGACTGGCCCTCCTGTAATAAGCGAGCGCCGGCCCGTTCGGTACACAGCTAGCGCGCACTCGGAGCTGCCATTTATGCTGCATGGCGTCCTAACAAAGGGATGGGGGCGCTGGATGATGTACGTATGATAGGAGACAAGGGGTGGGGAAGAAGTTGAGACAGGAGTGCGCTTAAGGTTGGGGAGAACGGAGCGAACAGGAGTTTGGTTACAGTGATAAGATGGTGATGGTTTTGAAGATAAATATTGTGATCGCAATAAAGTAGTTCCGGCAAAACTGTAGGGTGAGATATTTGATATTTAGCCACAAGCTAAATGTATTTTTTTTAGAAAGACATTAGATACGATCTTCGTACGTGCGTACTCGCAGATGTGTTTCAGGGGGAAATAGAAAATTAAGTTGTTGGGTACACAAGAATTAAATTTAAGTCAGACTTCTCTTTCCATACAAAATAAAACTAAGAATTAACATTGAAACTTACAAATTAGGGTATAAAAGGATAAAAAGAGAGTAAATATAAAAAACAAATTAAGGATAAAACGCTCATTTTGTTTCGATAATATGGTAGTTTCTTGATCTATTTAACCAGCACATTAATTTGAAAACACTATGACATACGAGTAGCGCACGATATTCTACAATGTATTTAGTATTTTCATTCAGATTATATTAACGAAAGTAAAATATTGTCCCATATACAGGAGTTGCCACAGGACATGTTTCAAGCAATACCTTTGTATTTATAGTTTCTCTGAATTTCCATTTCCTCCAGAATACTTACATATTGAAACAAAATGTATGTATCAGAAGCCATCTCAGTTGCCACAATGAATCATCATATCAACAGTCTCTATTGTTTCAACAGCAGTAATTCGCCCGTTGCAAGGGGCAAAGGAACGAGATAGCTTGCGCTGAGCATTTCAGATTCTGCTTTGCCGGTCACGCGCGGCTTAGGAAACATAGGGCGCGTTCGCAGGGGGTAATAATTCCGGCCGTCCAAGTAGGCGCGTGACGAGCGGCGCGGCGCAGAGGCTGCCGGCTCGGGAGAGGCTGGCCGAGAGTGGCTGCGTCCACACTTGCGCCGAGCGAAGGCCGCCTCGCCAGCGATGGCTCGCGTCGCTCGGCTCGAGCATGGATACCACTGCTGCGCGAAATTCGCAAGCCCGCTTCCTGAATCGCGATGCTCCAACGTCTCCAGCGGTTCAAATTGTAGTATTTGATTTGGCATTTTGGGGTCGGATGAATCAGACTTTTGCTTTATCTGGCTTTTGCTTTCAGGTCTGTAATTCGACTTCAAACGCAATCCGACACTGAAACATTGCAAAATATTGTGCGGTACTCGTGTGGCTCCTGTTTTTATTTATGGCTGGATGCAAGGGACATGTAGCGAACAAGACGTATTCCAAATTACCGTACCTAGCTTACTTAGTCCGCCCGAGCTTTTTTTTTCGGCACACAACTATGGAAACTAACACTATCTGCATTAGAAAGCTACAGCTTTATTTTTATCTCGACCGAGAATCAAACCTCGGGCTCTCTCGCAGCTACTATGCTGTCCATGAGCCACTCGAGGGGCCGGTTCAAATTGTGAATCTGTTTTTGGTATTACTTCCGAGTGCTCAAGACCGTAAGCGATAATGAGAGGTGTAAGAAAGCAATAAAGAACTTGCGTAAATACGAGTATGTTAGGTGATAAAACAACGCCCGGTGGTAAGTATAGTATAATGCAACATACCCGATTCTAGGAAAAGGTAAATTGTTGAAAAAACTAGGTGGCTTTGCACTAGACGGCGGTATAATGTGCATGTTTGAAGCAATTGCACTTCACAAATTTCAATACTATGTTTAGACATCGACGATATCAGTAATTGAAAGGTGTACTTCAAAAGTGAGTTTGCACTTGAAACACATTTTTTCGGAAAGAAAAATCACCTTCGACTCGGCAATTCAAGATAAGATTCAACGGTTTTCAAGTACCGTTAAACATGGAAGAAACATCATTTTATCACAATATTAATAGAATGATGAAGA
>JAHLJT010009419.1:127848340-127911395 GCA_031308135.1 Acheta domesticus
TCATAGCATAAACTAAAGCAACATGGCTGCCGTACATGGTCATAGACGGTTGCATACTCCTACGTCACAAGGAGGTATACTTCGGTTTTTCTTTGTTGGCGCACGGGGGGTTGCAATAAAATGGAATATCTCACAGTATTTCCCGTCATTTTCGGTTCTTCCGATTGAAATCGCATGTTCGCGACTGTACGAGCAGTGCTGGCGATCATGCGATTCCTGGCGGCACAACGGAGAGATATCGTGACGCGAAATACCGTGAGATATTTCATTTAGATTACCCCCCCGTGCACCAAGAAAGAAAAAAAAAACCAAAGTATAATGACGTATTAACGTGACGTGATTTGGGCACAACAATATGGCGGATTGGCTTCTGAACATTTCAGAGATACGTAAGGGCACCTCCATGTATTCATAGCTCCATGCTCGGCACTGCACGGCCTCAGAGTGCGCACTTCGAACTCTCTACCGCTTATCACACTGCAGGAGGTCTTCACTCGCCAACATTCGGAACGACACTCGGTCGGGCAAGTTTATAGTGTACGTTTTCTTTGCGATTGTCCAGGATATGTTGCTGTGTGACAGGAGGAGAAAACTCACTTCTCAGGTTGAGAAGACTAGAATACGGTGTAGGGTGCTAACCACACGTACTCGTAACCCATCGGCGCAAGGCCTGGGACGCCGCTGGTAGGCCCAGACTTCGTCAGAGGTGTTGCGCTGAAAGACTGACAGATCCGGAAAACTCACGTATTAAACTAGTGGTGCTTCCAACGCATATACTTTCTCGCACTGCTTCTATATGGTCCTAAATGCTATTCCACTACTTCATAAACCAAAAAAGTGTTTCTACAGCAAACATTTTCCGTCCGAGACCCGAAATCCGATTCTCAAAGTTAACGAACCGGCATTTATACTACTACGCCATACTAGCACCGTATGGGTCGAAGAGTCCTACAAAGAATCGAATCGAGCTATAAAATGGTAAATGCATGATAAAGAAACAATTGATGCGATGGTATATACGAGAAAGTCTGTGCCATTCTATAACACCACTAGTTTATTTATTTACCGTCCCTTACTACACACGTGGAGAAAATTTAAAGAAAAAATTTTGAGCGGTTTTTGAGAATTTTGTTTTGTAAATTTGAAGCAAAGATTACACAAAAAACGACTCGTTTTACAAAATATTCTACAAAACCTTTTTTAAAGAGCTAGTTTTGTACAAGAGACTTTGTCTGAGGTAAAAATTGCTATCTACAAATTTTGCAGTTTTAAAAATATTTTTTTGCAATTAAAAAAAACAAGTATTTCCCAGAAGTAGGACTAAGACCATATTTTTATCGTCCATCATTACATTAGTGAAGAAATTTTGGAGGGTTTTTGAAAAAGTTTTTTCTGTAAATTGAAGCGCAATTTACGCAAAAAACTACTCGTTTTCCAAAAAATGGCACATGACCTTATTTAAAGTGCTAATTTTGAACAACCGACTTTGTCTGAGGCAAAAGTCTCTATCTTTAATTTTACAGTTTTAAAATAGTTTTTTTGCAATTTTCGAAAAACCTGGGGATGTCAACGAAAATTATACCTACTTCATTCCCTTAAACGTTCTTCGCACTATTCACAACAAAGTTTAATCAAAAAATTTTGAGCCATTTTCTTTTAACTTGGCAAATCTCCGACGGGCTTCATGTAAAGTACCCCCAAAAATTAAAATATCAGTTTCAAATTACAAGAGCCTTGACACTAATAAAAACATTGAGAAATATCAATTTTTACGACATTGGCTGAACGGTTTAGGCGTTAGCGTGACCACAGACAGGGAGACAGACGGACGTTTGCCGTCAGTAGGTTTTACAGTATCAAGAAGCAACAAAACATGGATTTTTACTACATCACGAGGTAGAGGATTTTTCCCCTAAATTTTAGCAACAGGTGTTATCGAATTTTTCCTCACCAGACTCCAGCTATAAGAGATTTTCTGGCGAAAATTGGCCTTTTCCGGCGCACGATTACATAACTTTCTCTTCTTACGAAGTATTCGTCAGGCGAGAAAGTAAAAAGTTAAAATGTGCATGCAACCATGCACTTAAAATTAGCAATATATGCACTTAAAATTGTCAATGCGCCTTAAAACAAGAATGTGTATTAATTAAAAATGTAGTTAGAACAGTTAACACTTTTTTTAGTAGTAATCTTCATTTTACACTGTAGTACAAAATGCGTATAGTAAAATAATTTTTTTGCATTGTTACAGCATTATTCCAATCGTGTAATAGCATTGTTATAAGATGCCGAAAACATTCAGCCCAGTTCACTAAGGTCACGCGAACTAATAAAGTTACAAGAAGTAAATCGATTCAATCTAAAACAATCGTATCAGAAGAGTACTGGAAATATTATTATGGTATTGTAGCATTGGCATGACTGAAATTACTTTCTTTTGAAAGAGAAATACACGAAAAATATGTGACTTTGACCGACTTGTACCAAAAAACCTGTAATATGTGCTCTAAATATGCCGCATACGAGTACATTAAATACGCAGTTAAGAAACAAACCTCAAAATTTGCATTATGCAAAATAAAACTTAACTACTTTGTTAATTCTTGGTGATAGATAAATATTTACATATTTACTTTAGATATGCGCAATCAGTAACTAGTGGCGCTTGAACTGCACATACTTTCTCGTATTATTGGAAGCAGAAACGTAGAACTGAAAATATTGCACTTTCTGCTCTATAGCATCTTGGCTATTATTGAAAACGTCCAATTCAACCAAGAAGCGATCAAACACGGTGTAAGATATATAGGTGTGTTTAAACTAGCCGCCTTTGGGGCAAATTTTCTGAAGCCAGTTTGAGGCTAGTTTCTCGCTTGTCCGTACGGTGCGCACATCGGTCTGGGTAGCGCAGTAAGATACACATCTCAGATGACATCTTAAACTGTGGCTGTTACACATTACACGACCAATCACGATCTTGCCCAAATGAGACCTAAGATCGTAGCACTTATATGCGAGAACAGTGAGAACTAGCCTCACTTAAGCTTTAGTTTTAGACTGGGAGTGAACACACCTAATATCTTACAAGTGCGAACAACTCAGTTTCCATTACAGTGTTGTCAAAACTATGTAAATGTCACAAACTGCGTAAAAATATAATGCAAAAGTTTTGTAAACTTGTATTAGAAAAAGAACCATAGACATCTACACCATCAAGTCACAACAATGACACGTAATTCACAGAAATTCAATTGTTGCGTTCCTGCATTGTCGATATTCCCTTAATGAGCTAGCAATTTCATTTCCAATATATGAAAAGAAATAATTTCTTGAAAGATTCTGTGTAAATGTATAACAAAAGGTCGAACGTAAAAACGAACAAAGAAATAATATACAGAATTGCACATTCTAATTTACGACGCATTCAGCTGTCCGAAGCGCAGTAAATGTACAGCGGGCTATTATGTTTGTCACAAATTACAGAAAAACTACACGTATTTTGAAAAAAATTAAGTAAGACCTTATTGAAGATATATTTTTGATAAAAGACGCCGATTTTTTAAAAATTTTTTAAAAAAAATGTTTGCAAAATCAGGCATTTCAACAATCATGAAACCAGTACTATTCTCTTAAGCTTCCTTTTGCTACCTCAGGTCCCAATTTAATCAAAAAACGTTGTACGGTTTTTAATAAAAAATGGTTTAAAGAAAATAAAAAATCGTTTCTAAGTTTGACACAATTTTTCGAAAACAAATACTCGTTTTAGAAAAATTGAACATAACCTTATTGATGACCTGTTTTTATGAACACATTTCATTCAGAAAAAAATTGTATCTTCATAATTGTAGTGGTAGAAGATAACGAAAAAATCAATTTTCGAAATTCAGTTTTCGAAAAATCAGAATTTTCAACCAACATGAGACCTATGTCATTCTCTTAAATGACCTTCAGACTATCCAACAATAAAAATTAGTCAAATTGTTGGCGCATATTTTGAAAATATTGAAAATGTCCCAGGGTCTTCATATAAAGTACCATTTAAAATTAAAATATCGGTTTCAAATTTAAAGAACCGCTAGATTATTCATATCGAACGGAGAGTATCAATTTTGGAGAAAATCGGCGGAACGGTTAGTCGCTAGCGTTGTTCACAGACAGACGGATGGACAGACGTTTGCTTTCAATTGGTTTTTCGGTATCAATGCCCCATAAAATAAAGATTCGGCTGCACCACGTGTTAGGAGATTTTTTTCTTAATTTAGCAACTGGATTTATCCACTTTTTCGTTACCAGGGCCCAGTAATAAGAATTTTTTCTGCCGAAAATCTGCCGTTTTTTCGCGCAGCATTACATATATTCAGATGATGTAATATAAAAAATCTGGTCATCTTATTAAGTTTCATGCACGAGGACACGTCTAACCGAAACACGCTGTGTGGTAGGATAAACTGGTTATTTTTCTACCCCCTGTAACTCCTTAGACGGTGCTTTTCGAACGATTCACTAGTGACTTCGTGCCGTTTCCCACGTGTTGCTACAGCTCGCTTCTCCTGCCTAGTAAACTCCAGCGCTCCTCTTTAGTATGTACGTACGTACATTCGTATAGTATACGGGAAAGTAGAAATATGTGATTTTATGAAGTTCTTCGGTCTATGTATGAGAATCAAGTGGAACTGTCCTGTCGAAGGTGAAGTGCTCTTTCTGTCCTGTCTGAACGTGGCTGACGTCCCGATAAGTTTATCTTCGTTATATTATTATTTACTGCCTAATTCGGGTGTTTTTCTTACGAGCAGTGGATAAGATATTATTCTCAATGTTTAATGATACATTTTAAACAAATGATAAAAAAATAAGAAGATAAAATGAAATATAAAAGAAAGCTTCAAAAGTTATGGGATCATTATTAAGAGATGCGATGGCGAGTTTCAACGTAACTTTTTTTGTCCTATTCGCAATATTTTTCGTAGTATCACATGCACAATATTCACGCTGCCCTAGCACTGCTGAAATGGACCTAAACGACTGCGAGGGATACAGTGATTTTCCAACAAAATGTGTGTGATGCTGACTGTATGGAAGGTCACATATGCTGCCTATCTGAATGTGGAAAATGGAATGTGAATACCTACCTTAAATAACGGTAAATATTTTATCCTAAATTTGGAGATGAGGATTTGAACTACACTGATAATTTGCCTCTAACGACTTAATTTTGTTTCAGAAAAACAACCAAAGGCACAAGTTTGATATCTCCTTTTTGGGAGGAGCTTATCTTCGCAGGCTTCCCACCGCTGCTATAGTGCCGGATTTCTACACCTACTGCGGGCATGCAATTCGTCGCCCTCCCTCAGCACTGCACATCAATGTTACTGCAGCCTTCGTTGTGTGACATCATTGTCGTCCTCAAGAGAAAATGTCCCGTAAAGAAACAATTTTGTGTACTTTTGCATCCATGATCATAGCTACTTTCGTATATTATTCTTCGATTTTTCAACATGTTCACAATACTTCTTCCATTGATCTGGGCAATATTCAGAAAATAATATTTGGCATACATTTTATTTAACTCGTAGAGAGGTACCGATACATTCTTTAGTAACACAATTATAAATGTAACTCCAAACTAATTCTATGGAACTGAGGTCGGGATGGTAAGGAGGGAGCTTGATGTTCAGACCATATTACCTGCATACGGTTGTCTTAGTGTTATAAACAAATACACAATATTACACCTGTGAACTTCACTTGAAATTAAGCCTACGCTAAGACATGCCACACTCGAATACGAAAGGGACACGAATGAGAACCAGAGGCAATGCTTCCTATACGTATGTTTCTTTTATTTAATCTTAATATATTAAGAGTCAGCGTTGTGCATAGACAAAAGAAATTGTTTTAATTTGGGTAGCAGACACTTGTAACTGAGCGTTGAGCCAGGTGTAACAGCTTGCTTACAGGCTATTTTACATAACTCAATGCGCTTCAAACTCACTATTAATCAAACTACTATAGTGTGGCAAGTTACAAATCTTCCTTCGAATGCGCATGCGCGAGAAGGGGTGACTCTCACCATCAAACGTTCACTTCCCCTGAAAATATCACGGGAAGGGAGGGGAGGCGTGAATGCACAGGCGCATTCAGCCCCCCCCTCCTCGCGGCACCCCGTTTGGCGCGCAGAGTGAGTGAGAGAGCAATATTTTCAGGGGAAGTGAGCTGTTGAGTAAGAGTCTCCACTCCTTGTGGGACATTTTTAACTTGTCACACTATAGTGAATTTGAAGCGCATTGGGTTATGTAATATAGTACGTACTTGCAATATGCTCTTTGAATTTTGAAGCTTAATAAAAAAGTTCATGACACTTTCACACGTTTGACACTTTCACACACATGTTTGCATTCGTTCTGAGGAACTACAGCAACATTACAAGTTCACGTAAAGTGGCAACAAAATTATATATTTACATCAAATAAGAAAATCAGTTTGGACATTTGATAAGAATTGTTCACTTGTAACTCTGTAGCGTCATATTGTTGGAAATTGAAAAATTTGAATAAAAATTGTCAATACCAACATTTTTACTTATCCCATTTCTAAAATCTACTCATTTCGTAGAAAAAGCGACATTTACTTTTTGCACTATCACAATTGGAAAACAAAATACATACAAATAGACAGGAAGTGGAAAAATAACACATAAAAATCAACTTGGCAATCATTTATTTCAAACACGACACAATTTGAATCCACACACTGACATTCATTGACAGAAAACCAATTCAGCCTAGATTAATAGTGGAAAACTTATTTATTATACGCATCCATTGGAAAAATTATTTAATGAATGCATAAAAATTAGAATCAATGAAATCATAAAGTAACACCCCTCCTCTGTACTGCAAGTATGTATTTTTAGTCACCAGACCCACACTGCACACTTGCAGTGAACCGCAATAGCAGGACATGCCAGTCCTTCCGCCCTCCTTCTCTTCCTCCTTCAACACTCAGTTAAGCCGCTACGCCTGCTCACACACTTGTGGTCCAATATTTGGTTCGCAATTGTATGCATAACCATCTCACAATTTTTGTCATTTTACGTATTATTATTATTATTATTAATATTATATTCCATATCACGACTAAAGATGTTATGTGTCGGCTGAACATAAAATCTACCCCAGGTTGCAACCAGCTACTTAAGGAGCAGATCTAGTGACTGTCAGTGCCTCTACAATACTTTGCGCAAAATGTGAGCTGTTGCAAATAAAGCAATTTATTATTGTTATTTTTATTATTATTATTATTATTATTATTATATTTGTAAGTCTCTTACCTAGCGAGATGTACTACAACATATACCGGGACCTTTGGAAAACCAAGGTGCCTGCTTTGCTTGCAAACTCTGGCGGTCAGGATTCGATGTGATGTTACATCATAAAAAAACTTTCTCATGATGCGTGCAGTACTCAGGAGAACAGCTTTTGCATTGTCTGAATGTGCCAGTTCTTAAGGCCAAGCATTGCAGACGATGAAGTTAGTTCTTCAGAGATCAGTCCATTTGCAGAGATGACCACAGGGACTACATCAACAGACACTATTCGATCAGTTCAAAAGCCAAGGCCTGATATTTTCGCTTCTTCTCGGCAACGGAGGCAGCTAAATTTCGGTCTAAACGGATAGCTACGTCGACTATAATCCCTTTCCGTGAAAACTTGTCGACCCATATTATGTCAGGTCTGTTGGCTTCGACCCTGCGATCAGTGGTGACTGCAACATTCCACAAGAGCTTCCACCGTTTCGTCTCCAAAACTGAATCCGGCTTGAACTTAGTATGGAACTCTTTCTGAACCATCTCTGACTTTGCAGCCAGGGCTTGATGGACTACCGCAGCAACGTCGTTGTGCTGACTCAGATATTCTGTTTGTGCCAAAGCAGAGCACCGCCCGTTATGTGTTGGAGGGTTTCGCCGGGTTAATTGCAAAGGCGGCAGCGGTCCTCTACACACATATTCCCATCACATAACTTTGGTAATTGCGAGTGGAAGTTACTTCGTCTTGAATAGAGATGACGAAGCCTTCTGTCTCAGCAAAGAGGCCAGATTTTGTTAACCAGGAGACTGACGATCCCATGTTCACAGCGTTCCCTTTGAGCTCAGCAGGAAACCTGCCGTGCAAACGCTTCTGGGTCCACTCACTTAGCCTATCTTCTTGGTGATACATGGTCTCTCAGAGTCTGCTAGATTCAGGTTCAGTGGGGTAAAATTCTTGTCTGTGGCACAAATTGCTTCATGCACAACCATAGTTTTCTGAAGGAAGTATTTGCGAAGATTGTTGATTTGCTTCACACACAATAACTCAAAATCCAGAAGACCTCTACCTCCTTCGTTCCGAGGTAAGTATAGTCTTGCCATTGACCTGTTGGGATGGTGCATGCGGTACTTGGTAAGAGTGGTCCTAACTTTTGATTAACCCTTTCACTGCTACCCGTTAGGAGCGCGGTCGCCGCGCTGTGCTGAGCCATCCGGCGGCCGCCGCACGCCCTGTGCTGAATACTTTTTCGTGCGGTCTTCTCTTGCGCGCGCTCTCAGTTATCAAAACAACGTACACTTTCTATCTTTTTAGATTCGGGCTTTGGACCGGCACCTGTTCGTACCAAAAAACAATGCCAAATGTCTAATTTATAAACAATGCCAAATGTCTAATATATAAGACATGTAACGTACACCAGGAAAGCAAAGTCACAAGTGAGAAGCAGTCCCGGAAATGTGTTGAAGTAAACACGGAGGGTGGATAGACAAAAGGGTTTTTCTATTCTGGTACTGAAATAATCTTTTGACCTGCTCTTGCTTGGCCGGAAACGCGCGCGGGCCCCAGGACAGCCCGCGTTCGCCTCTCCTCTCCCTGTCTCCGCGCGCTGGACGCAGCGGCCGGCGGCAAGCAGCCCATGCCTTCCAAAACACGAGAAGAAACTCGCAACAGAAGCATTGAAACGCTATTTAGTGGGTACCATTCAAAGTGTCCAGAACAGGACCCATGTAGTGGCAATCGCCTAATTTCGAACGCGACCGAACAACAAACTCGAGAACCCGAAAGAGCAGCGCGACGTACCGGTGCGTCGTTAGCAGTGGTGGCACGGCGAAGTCTGACGCACCGGTGCGTCGTTAGCAGTGAAAGGGTTAAGGTCCTGCAGGGCAGTTGTTGTCCAATGAAGAACCCGAATGTATAGATAGCCACGGGTACTGCCCAAATGTTGATGGCTGATATGAGGTCTTTCCATTTAAAAGAGTTTTACAGATTTTAGCGACTCTTTGCAAGACTTTATTTTGAATATCACGCCTCATCTTTGCTTCACTTGTGCTCAAACGTTGATTCACTCCTAAATATTTATAGGAATTCTCTTGCCCAAGTTCTTGGATATTGGTGCCACACATCAGAACGAGTTTGTCAGGATCAAGGACTTCCCCCTTTTTAAGTGCACTGCAGCGCATTTATCAATGCCGAAATCCATGCAAATAGAATCGCTGAAGGACTTTACAAGTTCAAGAAACGAAAGAAAGTTGGTTTTTATCTCTGGCGTACAACTTGAGATCGTCCATGTAGAACTGATGATTAATGAGGATATGTGGATTTTTGGTGATTTCATATCCATCCCCGAATCTCTTAACATTCTTCTGAGAGGGTTTAGAGCTAGAGAAAACCATCAGGGACTAAGACTATCGCCCTGAAAAATGCCTCGTTTGAGCCTCAGTTCCTGGTGGTATATCTGCCTTCAGCAAATGAGACTCTTATCTTTGTACGCCAAGTTTCCATGCAGTGTGGGATTAGGTTCACATACTGGTCATTTACTTTGTAGAGGCGAAGAACATACAAAAGTCACGAATGAGGTATTGAATCGAAAGCCTTTGTATAGTCGATCCATCCTAAAGAAATGTTGCGGTTTCTTTTTTAGCCTGATTGACTACTACACTATCTACTATCAATAATTCTTTGCAATGCTTTCTGCAACCATTTTGTTCTGGTGCCAGAAGATTGTTGGCATTTAGATGGATATTCAGCATATTGGCTAGCACAGATATAATAATTTTATATACAGTGGGAAGACACGTGATAGGTCGATAGATACTTGGAGTTTTAGAGTCGCTAGATTTGCTTATCATGTATGTAACTCCTTCAGTAAAAGACGCCGGAATGATAGTTGGATCGTTGAATGCGGCTTGAAACCACCTGGTCAGGACTGCATGAGTACACGGAAAATACTTCCACCAAAGGTTTTGTATCCCATCAGTACCTGGTGCTTTCCAATTCTGCGTCTTCCTGACTCAATTAAAGATAACCCATTGAGTAATGTTAGGTGAGCACATTCGAGGTTATCACAGCGATTCCGTTCCTCTTCTGCTAACCAGTAAGCTCCAGCATCATGAGTCATGGGAATGCTCCATATACTGCTCCAATATTCTTCCATTTCGGAACTTTTAGGAACTGTTTCTGGCAACTTTCTTTGATCGTTGAGTTGCTGAAAAATTTCTTCTGGTCACATGAATTCATAGCATTCTGTTGTCTTCGTTCATTGCTTTATGATACCTTCTTTTACGGCACCCAAGGGCTGCGACACGCTGTTTCAGGTAGTCAAGTCGCTCTCGAAGTTTCTCCTCGTAATTTGGCTGATTTCCTCGGATTCTCATCTTTCGACCAATTGCCCTCACTGCATTGGAAACCTTTCTAGTTGCGTTCTCAGGAGTTATAAAAGAAGGCTGTCAGATTGCCTATGTCCCACCGGAGGCTTTCAATCTTGCATTCAATGCGCCTCAACCACGGGGGCTTGGCGGGCTTAGCGGACTGAACTATGTCTGTCGATGTTTCAATTGATCCTTTACAGGTTTCCACGTCCTGTGCAACAGCAAGGGCTGCGCAAGACACTTCCTCAAGTGATGACGATTGTTCTACATCCACATTCAGCAAGTTATTGACTGCTTCCATCGACTGCTTCCATCATAGCTTACCACTTCCTCAAGTGATGACGATTGTTCTACATCCACTTTCAGCAAGTTATTGACTGCTTCCATCGACTGCTTCCATCATAGCTTACCACTTCCTCAAGTGATGACGATTGTTCTACATCCACTTTCAGCAAGTTATTGACTGCTTCCATCGCCGCATTTGTACGGGGGCCATATCCCAGTTGCAGGATCCATGGTCGGGAGGATAAGGGGATACCGTGATAGTAAGTCTTCATGACTCGTAATGCTCAGCCCAAGAGAGATGCTCAAACACTAAGGGACAGGATTCACCAGAATTCGTCTCCACAGACCTTTCCTGATTACCTTGTGGGTCTTCATTACTTCTTCTTTCATCAGTCTCATTCATATTCTCAATACCCAAGGATGCTCTTACATTCTCCTTAATGGTATTTATCTCTGCAGTTGAGAGGAAGTTTCTTACAATAATGGTGCACTGCTGGTCGCACACTCTCTGCACTGATACCGGTATGTCCGGATGCAGCTTTAACCATTCTTTATGAATGGCGTCCTGTATCCTTCCATATCCGCTTCAAGTCTGGTAGCCAAAAAATACGCATGCATAATGGAGATATTTAACTTCTTAGTCCATTTCATGCGCTGGCGTTTGTTCTGAGGTCGGGCGGGGTGAGTTACGGGGTCGGGCGGGCGGGCTTCAAATTAATAAAACATACAGCATACC
The DNA here is from genome assembly GCA_031308135.1 of Acheta domesticus. Classification (NCBI taxonomy): domain Eukaryota; kingdom Metazoa; phylum Arthropoda; class Insecta; order Orthoptera; family Gryllidae; genus Acheta; species Acheta domesticus. Next base: position 127,860,034 of record JAHLJT010009419.1, read on the forward strand.
CTAAATGTGAGCCATACTAATACTCGAAAATACTATTAGCACAAGTCAAAGTAATGGCACAATTTAGAATAGCTGGTTTAAACACTGTAAAACCAAATTCAAAAACAACCTATAAAAATTCGGAACCAAAATAAAGTATGACATGTGAATTTAAAGAGTTCAGTACTTAATTTTCAGTTGTACTTGTGTTTCTGCTGATTTAGAAACTGCTGATGCAGTGAAGTGTTTTGCAACACACTGTTCTTTTCCTTCTGCGCTTCGTGCCCAAGAACCATCAGTTCGACGTGTTGGAGGTATATATTGCTGCGGACGTTTCATTTTTTTCATTTTCCACAGATAATAGTTATCTGATACAGTTGGTAACAGAGATTTAATATAATTTCATAGAATCATATTTTCGTGTTCTTTTAGTTGTCTTTTTAATTTTCTTGCTGTTGCATTATATATTTCTTTTATCTTCTGGTTGACGTGTATTGAAATATATTGTACGTATTTGTCGTTTCTCTGCTACTTTTTGTCTTATTTCTCCTGAGTACGGTGAAAATGTATTGTCTTTTCTGGGAATATGACTCAAATATGAAAACAAGATGGTCGGAGATGGCCTAAGTTTGATGACGTCACGCGCCTCTTTCGAGTTGGCTCCCTGATCTTGTAAATAGAAGCAGTGTTGACTAGAGCGACGTAGTAGAGCATGGTAAAATCTATCATGGAGAGGATTTGGACTTCCGTTCCTGGAATCTTTCCTTGACTGACGCGATATCAGGGTAGCCTGCATTGTTGCTGATATTAGAAGTACCGTGTGGCCTTTGTCACAGAACACTACTGCTTTATGCAGACGCGTATATTAATTAAAGCATCAAAATTAGAATCAATGAAAGCATAAACCAACACCCCTCCCCTGTACTCAAGTATGTATTGTTAGAAACCAAACCCATAGTGCATTATTGTTATTCCTCTGCATCACGACTAAAGACGTTATGAGTCGACTGAATATACAATCTACTCCAAGTTGCAAGCAGCTGTCTAAGAAGCAGATCTAGGGACTGTCAGCGCCTCTCCAATAATTTGTGCAAAATGGGAGGTGTTCCAAATAATAAATTTCTTGCACTTCCCAGACCTTTGAATTACCTGGGAATTTATTCACGTTCTTACACTAATTTTGAGGAACAAATCCCAGAGCTCCGATGACTAACTGCCAGTGCTTTACGCCCCATATTCAGCTAACCTCGATTTCCAAACTTTTTAATTAAAGATGTTTCTCTGCCTCCCTGGTTACGATGTTTTGATTGCATGAGACCGCATCATCTACAAGTAGACATGTTTTTTTCTTCAAATCCCGGAAAACAATATCCAGTTGTTTGCCGCTACCGTGCGCTCCGTTTGAATTTGTTGGTCGCATCATATTGTATAGAATTTTGAAAATCATTCATTAATTTTTTAGGCTATTTTACTTGAAGCCCCCGGACATTTTCAAAATTTTCTCAAAAACTGCTCCAAATGTGTTCTTTACATTACTTGTAAGAGCAGAGTAAAATATACCTATAAAGGTGGTATAGGTCCGATTTTCGGAGTTAACTCTGAATTTTCGAAAATTTTGAATTTTTTCAGCTTCTTCCTACAACTACAAAATTAAAGATAGAGATTTTTCCTTCCAATAAAATTTGTTCTCCAAAGTGATTTCTTTCATTAAGTTGCTGTACTTTTCTTGAAAATTTTGTAGTTTTCGCGCCACATTCCGTGCAATATGTGCAATTTCGAAAAATTACAAAAAAACATATTTTCTCAAAAACGGCTCCAATTTTTTTCTTTTAACTTTGGTATGAATAGTGTTAAATGTACTCTAAGAGATGATATGAACATCAGTCTGCTGTATCCTGTTGTTTTTTCAAAAATACTAAAAATGAATTTTTGACTTTTCTCTCACGTTGTTAATATTTATATTGGCAATATGTTCACAGTGTGAGTATATGTGCTTTAAATAATTCGTTTTTCAAAATTTGAACCGTTTTCTGTGAAAACTAGGTCAAAATTCCGCATTTTCAGAAACGTTCAAACGCCATTTTCTCATAAATGGCTCCAACTTATTCCTTCAATCTTTTCCAAAGGATAGTGCAATTTGCAGTCTTTAATAATGACGTATAGTTCCTTTTGGAGTATTATTTTTTTAATTATACAAATGTAAGTTCTTTGAAAGATATCGCACATTGTTAATATGAACACTTCCTGTAATTCGTAAACTCTATTGTATTTGTGCGTGAAATTGCTTCAAATGACTTCTAATGAAGTTTTTCAAAATCTCAAAAATTTTCTGTGAAAAAAACCTTAAGATTTCGAATTTACAGTAGTGCCATTCTTCTAAAACTGCTCCAAATTTTGCTACGAAAATTGCCAATTGGGACGAGATTTTACTGTTACTTTAATATTCTTAAAATAATATTTCCGTTCTACTATAAGGAAAAAGAATAATTAAGAAATTGTCAAAAAAATGTTATTTTGGCGGCGATTGTTAAGGCTTCAGCGATGTAGCTTCAGATTTGGGGAGAGCTATGAATGGGGTATGTCGAAACGAATATTCTGGAAAACGATCGCTCGCTCTCTCTGGAAAGACACAATGTACCCCTCTTATTAGAAGATAATATGAAGAAATAAGCAACCATTGAATAAATCGTTCACCTTTTACCTGGTTCTCACGGGAAAGCAACTTCTGTTTTGTTAATTTGCAACAAGTTTCGCTCGCTATTTGAACTCTGTTCCCTCTTAAAGACGGTTATTCTTTGAAAGGTAGTGGAGGGGTGACACTAGTACCAATTTTGACAGCTTAACCTGTTCTCATGGAACGTTAATATACGCTCATTGCAACCCTGTTCCCTGTGCGAAAAATACAACGGCTGTGAAGTGCCTTTTTCGGCTTTTGAATTTGGCGACAATGCTGTCATCGGCTAAAAACGGAAATCTAGTGTGTCTAATATATCTTTATGTACACGAGTGCTTTGCGGCGGAGCCCGATAGAAGCTGCCACCTGGCGGAGGGAGATGAACTAACAAGTAGGCCCGCCAAATCCAATGCAAAGACGTCGAAAAGCAAGGAAGCTATACCCGCTCCTTTTAGAGCCAGCACGCGGTTTTGGAGGGAATTTTTAGTCCGACGCGGTACGTTTAAAATGCAAATTCTGAGCTGGTAATTAAGTCTAAAGATTGTTATTAAAAACCAATCTCCCGCCACGGCGCCAAATTTGAGTTATTTTTTATGCCGATGTGCCAACAGCGATAGAGGGCAGCGGGCAAGAGTATGTGGCAAAAAACGAATAACCAGTCGAGACCAAAAGAAATATTAGTTGGTCAAAAAACAGTAAAAACTGTTTTATGACGTTTGGGGGAAGAGATTATCTGCGCACATTTTCTCGAGTCCCAGAATTTAAAAATAAAAAAACGCAAAATTAGCAACATTTGAAAAATAACAACAAGAATTTATAAAAATTATTATTTTAGAAAAGTAGAAAATAGAATAAAATTTTGTTCTCGAGTTATAGAAAATCAATTTCAGCGGAAAATGAAATGCTGATTTGATTTTTCTGTATTGCTAACAAAAATATTACTAATATCAGTTGAACTTCTACCACTACAAGCAAGAGTAGTGCTCAACAAAACATGCACACAGTGAAGCTACATTTACATCCAGAAGCAAAACAAGGGGCAATCTTTAGCATTTGCTCAATGGATCAGGGAAGGTGGGCAAAAACCTGATCGAGATGGGGGTCATTGTTCCGAAAGCTGAAGTGTATATAGAATACAAATGTAGACTAATTATATATATATATATATATATATATATATATATATATATAGGGTTGTCCCAACAAACTATGGACCACCCTCATAACTTTTGAACAGTTCAGAATATGCGGAATCATGGGGCAAGTAACATGCCGTAGAGAAATTGTCTATAACATTTTAATTTTCGAGAAATTTAATCATCTTTGATTTTTTTAAATGAAACGATATATATTTTTCTCACCAGCAAATCGATAGATCATGGAAAGAGGAATAAAATGATGTATCATATGCTAGTATTTTGATAGTAATTGGAGTATAAAATTAGACTTTCTGATATGTGATTTTGAATTAAACGGATAATATTCGTGTCGCAGCCCTAGCAACTCTCGCCTTTGGGCAAAATGGCCTTCGCGGCGTCAAGACTGTTGTGTGGAGAGAGGAGACTGAGAGGGGTGGCAATGGAGGTAAGAGGCCTAACTACAGCAATCCAATGTCTTGACACAAAGGTCCACACAAAGAAACACCCAATTTTAACGATCAGAATGAGATTTTTTTCCATTGATTTATCTGCATTTTACTTGTCTTCTTTAATAATAAATATCATTTTCAAACTTGACAAGAATGCAATCACTGTCTTTCGTAGGTAAATTTAATTTTTAATTAAGATGATCATTCATTCACTTCGCAACCATACCTCTACTGCGGGTTCATAAATGGAAAAGAAACAGTATACTTCCATTTTCTGCCGTGGATTTTTAAGTTTCAAGCAGCACGTGGTGTTATGAAGTGAGAAACTCTCCAATCAGTATTAGCAGTCGTAACTGCAGATGTGCGTTTGTGTGAAGTTTAGTAAATTTACACGACGGTCTGTCAAGAGTGTTTCAAAATTTGTATTGTTTTGTTCTTTTGGTAGTGTTTAAAAAAGGCGTTTATTAAGAGTAAATAATAAGGGAAAATGTCTACCTATCTATTATTTGATGAATTAATCAAGATATTACAATAAGAATCTTTAAGCATTCATTCCCTTCCCATGTTTTTAAACGACAGCTTGTATCTGCCATAACACATTTAGCTCGGGTTTTCGACTTTTGTAAGTTTGAAATGGACCTTTATTATTATCGACCTTTCGCTACAAATTAGTTTTATTTTGTTCTTTTCGATGATTCTTGCTTTGCAATTTAAGTAGAAAAAAAGTTCAATTCAGATGAACAAATGAAAAAGTCTCTCATTCTGATCGTTAATATTGATGTTTGTTGATATGATCTTCGTGACAAGGACCATGAATTGCTGTAGTATGCCCCTATACTTCACGGCCATCCTTCTCACACTTCCTGTCTCCACGAAACAGTCTCGACGCCGGGAAGGCCACCTTCAGCAAACGCGACTGTTGCAAGGGCTGCTACAGGAAAGGACTTCAAAATCATATATAAGAAAATCTAATTTTATACTCAAATTACTACTAAATTACTAGCATATGTTACATCACTTTATTCCTCTTTTCATGGTCTATCCATTGGTGCTAAAAGAAATATATAGTTCCAAAAGTAAAAAAAATCAAAGTAAAAAAAAATCAAAGATTCTTCTAAAACTAAAAATATTATAGACAATTTTGTACGGCATATTACTTGCCCCACGATTCCGCGATTGTTAAGCAAAAGCTGCATTTCGGTATCCTGAAACCGTTTAGAAGTTATGGGGGTGGTCGATAGCTGGTGGGACACTATATATATATGTGTGTGTGTATATATATATATATTACCGTACGGTCAAAACGTAAATAATGGGCACAACCGCAAAGTTCAAAGTGGCGGGCAGTTGATGATTCGTTGCGGGATGAATCGGGCCGAGCCGTGAACGAGCGCCTGGAAGGGGGGATTGGTCGGTCATACCGCGCGAAGGTTGTTGGGAGGCGAGCAGCGAGCAGAGAGGTAGGAGGCGCGATGGCGACAGGAGAGTGAGGTGGCAATGTACGGATAAATCGAGAATATCGGACGGCTGGTGTTAAAGGAAAGGAGAATTGTGATAGACTTAATGATCATTGCGAGTAAGGATTGTGGTAAACGTGTTGGAAGGAATAATTCACGAAATTTGACAAGAGAAGAGAACATTGGCACGGACACGTGGGCGATGCTGTTCAGTGGTAGTCGGTGTAGCTGTGCGGATGCGGGATTACATGGTGGAGCCGTGTGAGCTGAGACAGTAAATTCGTCGTGGTGGAGAAGGAAATTGTGGTGAGACAACGCCGGTGTACGAGAACGGGCCGCCGGCGACACGTGGGCAGGCAGAACATCGTTGGCGCCCAAGGTCACCTCTCGGTAACGAATCGGGGCCGTGGCGTCGCGCCGCGTGGAAGACGCGGTAGTGGAAGGCAGATAAGTAACAATAATTATGAACAAGAATAGATGGGTAATCGAATATAAGATGCCGGTTCAGGATGCTCACTGAGCAGTAAGGAGAGCAACAGTGTCTGTAGTGGTTCACGAATGGCATGTAGTTTTCAGAGAAATGGAGGTTATATAAATGGAAATAATATATGTAAAGATGATAGGAATAGTCGGAGATGTATAGTGTAAACCATTTAATCTGTATTCAGTAAGGATTTGCGACCAGTTCAATGATGTAAATTATGTTATTAATGTGAAGAATTTAATTTGTTTTTTTTTAAATAAATCCTGTTTCTGTGATGATAGATTCTTTGAACTCAGATAATGATGATTAAAAGTATCCCCCTCAAGAACCCCTGTGCCCAATAAAACAATCACAAAATTTATGATAGTGCCACCCATGAAACCGACAAGGGTAAGTACGGTCCACTATATATATATATATATATATATATATATATATATATATTGAAACGAATTGTTATCACTAAGACGAATAACAATGCGTTTCGAACCCAATTTTGTACGTTTGAAACTGCGCGGCAGAGGCCAGCCCGCCGGCGGAGTCGGGGGGGCCAGAGCCGGTTCAACGTGAAGAACCAGGAGCCACGAATCGAGCACGAGACCAGTAGAGCAATGGCGGAGAAAGAGAGTGGACGTAAGGTATCGTGTGGAAGGAAAGCGAATAGTGGCGGACAGAGTGGAACCAGAGTGGAGTTGTGACGGAGACAGTGTGGGACCAAAGTGAACGCATTAGCGGAAAGTGAAGCGAGACAAAGAGAGTGCAAGAGAGTAGTAAAGTGTTACAGACGGTGAAACGTGGTGGATGATTAATAATATCATTTACTTACTTTATAATCGCCTCTACATGAGGCGTGTCACAGAAATAATTCCTAATTTCCTTATGTTATTGTTATTTCATAACAATCGTGATCATGTGACGTGAAACCACGGGACGGTTTACAGAAATGTATAGGATTGTGGGTTTGCGAAGCCGCATATACAGGTTGCGATATTTATCTGTCTAACCGCATTTAAGACAAAATTTGCTGTCTCTATTGCAACGAAATCTGGTCTTCTTCTTATATTCATTATATTATATCAACCATGAGCATGTGATGCAGAACCACGGACCGTTACAAAAAACAAATTATAGAGCGTGGGTTTGCAAAACAGTGATAGAGTATAAGGGTATTTATAATTTATTGTGGGATATTTATACGTAGCATTCCCCCTTCCCGATTTCCCCAAATAAATGAAACGAAAAAAATGTTCCAAGATCACAGCCACCATCAATACAAGTGCAATGGATTTACTTACAATCTATCACTTGGCGTAGTTGCCGCCTCTCGCTGCTGATACAACATATACACACATTTGTATAACCTTGAAAACATAGAAAGAACAAACACAAAAAATAAATATTTACAGCACATTCATACTTAACATTACAAAATCTCATTCACACAAGCGTGCATTTTCTTTTATAATGGCCATGCTACTTTTTGTTTTGAAAACAACGATTTTCTTTTCTGTACCAAACATAACTAGCCTTCTCGTAAATGAATGTTGTGATGAAAAAAGCATAATCAAAATGAAATTTCCCTTTTCGCCGTCTTGATACAGCCGGATGTTGAACCAGGAACCATTTTCCAATTCGTAATTGTTCAGCCGTCTGCACCGTGACCTCCATTAATCTCCATTCACATGCACTATCGAAAGTCACTTCAACCGGGCAACACCATCTGTACTCCATCAAGTTCACAAGCATTCTGATTCTAACACCTTTCTTGTTCCTCTAAAAGTTACAAAACAAATGCTGTCTCTTCCCGTTATTTGTCATACATATATTTCTATAGAGAAAATTGTATTGTCTTTCTTATTTCTACTCGTTTTGACTCACACTCTCTGCGAAAATAAATTACATAACTTATCAATACTTTCCACATCCTTACATACATAAGGTGTTCCTCATTCACTTATCTTATGAAACAAAAATAAATTATTATAATTTCACTACGAGTTTGTTTTTGAATTTAATTAGATTTAATTAATTTAGATTGTTGCAACATCAAATTATGATTTTTTATTTATTTGTATCTACTCAGATTTTGAAAAAAGACAGCTAGCCTTTTCCCCTCCGAATTGCTCAACAAGGAAAGAAAGTATTTCTACGAGGCCTGGGCGTTCGGTGATTACATTGTATACTCCAGCTGCTAGCGACAAACCAGCTTCACCCACCTTTACCACATACAAAGTAGTCGTGCAACAGGAGATTCTTTCCCACAACCGTGAAACATAAAATTTTTTACAAAATAAATAGATATGCAATTTATCACTCCCACACTAGATGTATTTTAATAAAAGAAAAAGTAAATAGTAACTTACATAACAGGATAATGAAATCTGCTTCCTGCAAACGTTGTGGTAATCAAAGGAAACTAAACGCCATTCTTCTTTCAAGACTGGCAAAGTTCTCTATATTTGTTTTAGAAAAATGAATGTGTGTCGTATGTCCAGCAGTGGTGATAGACTAAAGAGGATAATATTTTTCTGTAATATTTTTTAGTTCTGTTTCTATCACAGGTTTTTATTCGATTCCACCACATCACGCACAGTCCTGCCATGCACACTGCCTCTCTGAAGGCATGGTAGGCTGCACGAAAATTCGGGGAATCTAGTGTTCTGATCACGTGTGTCAGAATTACCTTCTTCTTTACAACAAAATAGATAGGAAACATTTTGGTTTACTCTCATTTCAGCGAGAGAGAAATATGTGCCCCATAATCATTGTATAAATTATAAACTTCTCTACAGACGCTACGGTAATTTATACTGATAAAACAGGCCATTTAAAATAATGATGAATTGTGGTAGCACTGGCTTACGAGTAAAATGTGATGTGATGCCTTGTTTGCTCTCATCTTCTCTCTGGCGGGGAGTACTGCAATCACGAGGACGGTGAGGCCTGGCCTTGAAGCTAGAGAGGGGGAGTAACGTCATACATCCCGAGCTAGCTGGTCTCAACAGAGTATCTGCCGAGACTTCCATCCGCTCACCGCGTGCCTCTGGCCCAGTGAATAGGATGCACGCGCAGCTCCGAGTCCCAGCGAAGATTTCACAGCTGGGGCTGCGCGATGGACCGGCGCAAAGATCGTAGTAGAATACACAATGGGTGAAATATTTTTGATCAAGTGACATAGGGTTCATCGTAATTTTAATTTTCATTATTCATTAAATTTTCATTCTTGCTTACCCCAGCAGAGCTGGGGTTGCTGAGGTTGAATGTACGCCACTGCTAAAGGATTTTTCAGAACAATGATGAAAGCAAACATTCCATAAAAGTAACTATACTATGCTTACTTCAGAAAGTTTCTAGACAAGAATGTAAAAAGGATAAGAAAAATATACAGTGCCTTTTTAAAAGCATATTTTACACTTTTAAATGCCTATTTTACATTTTTAAATGTCTATTTTGCCCGCATATTTCTAGTTTTTCGTGCCTGTAAATCCTCAACTTAATTATTACTCTCAGTAGGAAAAGAAGAAATATCATAAATTGCCGCTCATTATATCGCATAAATGAAAGTTAATCAATAATTAGAATTTGCGGCGCGTTTCAAATGTTCAACAACGAGGGGCACAAATAATATAAATAATTATTAATGTGAACATTCATAGAAGTGCTTCAAAATGTCGGCCCAACTCCGTGGGGGTCATGAAGTGAGAATTGTATTAAAAGAAACATAGAATCGTTTCATTATTATTGTCTGGGCTATAGTTCGAATTAAACTGATAATGAAAGGTAAAGGAAACCGGACGAAAGCCCATACTGAAGCAGCCTAATCATTTGTTCTCAAACGTGCGTGGTGTATCTAAGCCCCTAATGTGTACTCTGTACGTAGCAAATCACGTACGGCGTGCAGCCAAGTAGTCTACACAAGATGAAGATCAAGAAGTCGGGAAAACAATGGCTCCCGCCAGGTGAAGGCTGGTTGGCAAATAGCGCGCGAGCCATGTCCTGCGGTCTATTGATCGCGGCGGCAGTAGCTCCCGAACGTGCCTAATAGTAGGCAGAGAAGTGCCTCCGTACCGTATTATCGTTCCAATGGACACCTGGATGGGAAGTAGGAAGGGGAGAACGACGCGAGACGAGATCCGGTGGAGAAGGGAATGCGCAAGTAAATAAAAGGGAGAGGTAGGTGAAAATACGAATAGACGAACACACTGCAAAGACCGTGAATGGGTAAAAGAAAGGAAACGTGGAAAGGTGTCGAAGAGTGAAGGATAAACTATTGGGACGAATGATTGATTATTTCGTGTTTCCAGGCGCATCAACTGCTAAGGGCATTAGTCGCGTAAGTGTAGTGCATGTTTTATTAAAGAGGTGGGGTGCTCCTCCCCCGCTAGATGATGAGATCCGGCATCAACATACATCGCCCTAGCCGACTCGATTTGTTTCCCGACATGTTTGGGAGTGTAGTATATGGAAGTATACATTTTTGTGTAAGGCGAGAGAAGAGAATAAGTAGGAGGAAGGAAAAGTCACGTGCAGTTCGTAGCCTGTTTGTTAGAATACTGCATGCGCTGAGCATTGACCGGAGAAACTGCGGAAAACCATCTATTGTATCAACCGGGCTTATAACTGCAGTTGAAGCGGTGAAAGGTGAGGTATTTGATCGCTACAACAGAGGACTCTCAAGAAGGTGAGCAGTGAAGAGTGAGAGAAAGGAGCGAGCAAGTACACGTTGGCACCCGAGATCCTCGGAGTGGGTGGACGATCCTTAATGACGCCAGACGTTGGGAGGGGTCGGGGGACTCCCTTGTGTTCAAACCAACAGAACGAACGGCGTGACCGCACATGAATTATGGATTCAATCGCCTCATCCCCGTCCGCCTCCCTTTGCGGCGACGTCGCCGTCACTCTCATCAGAGAAAGGCGGAGGGGACACTTGTTCGCCGTAAGGGGGGCTGGACGGAGACTGGCCCTCCGTAATAAGCGAGCGCCGGCCCGTTCGGTACACAGCTCGGCGCACTCGGAGCTGCCATTTATGCTGCATGGCGTCCTAACAAAGGGATGGGGGCGCTGGATGATGTACGATGATAGGAGAAAGGGGTGGGGAAGAAGTTGAGACAGGAGTGCGCTTAAGGTTGGGGAGAACGGAGCGAACAGGAGTTTGGTTACAGTGGATAAGATGGTGATGGTTTTGAAGATAAATATTGTGATAGCAATAAAGTAGTTCCGGCAAAACTGTAGGGTGAGATATTTGATATTTAGTCACAAGCTAAATGTATTTTTTTTAGAAAGACATTAGATACGATCTTCGTACGTGCGTACTCGCAGATGTGTTTCAGGGGGAAATAGAAAATTAAGTTGTTGGGTACACAAGAATTAAATTTAAGTCAGACTTCTCTTTCCATACAAAATAAAACTAAGAATTAACATTGAAACTTACAAATTAGGGTATAAAAGGATAAAAAGAGAGTAAATATAAAAAACAAATTAAGGATAAAACGCTCATTTTGTTTCGATAATATGGTAGTTTCTTGATCTATTTAACCAGCACATTAATTTGAAAACACTATGACATACGAGTAGCGCACGATATTCTACAATGTATTTAGTATTTTCATTCAGATTATATTAACGAAAGTAAAATATTGTCCCCATATACAGGAGTTGCCACAGGACATGTTTCAAGCAATACCTTTGTATTTATACTTTCTCTGAATTTCCATTTCCTCCAGAATACTTACATATTGAAACAAAATGTATGTATCAGAAGCCATCTCAGTTGCCACAATGAATCATCATATCAACAGTCTCTATTGTTTCAACAGCAGTAATTCGCCCGTGCAAGGGGCAAAGGAACGAGATAGCTTGCGCTGAGCATTTCAGATTCTGCTTTGCCGGTCACGCGCGGCTTAGGAAACATAGGGTGCGTCCGCAGGGGGTAATAATTCCGGCCGTCCAAGTAGGCGCGTGACGAGCGGCGCGGCGCAGAGGCTGCCGGCTCGGGAGAGGCTGGCCGAGAGTGGCTGCGTCCACACTTGCGCCGAGCGAAGGCCGCCTCGCCAGCGATGGCTCGCGTCGCTCGGCTCGTGAATGGATACCACGGCTGCGCGAAATTCGCAAGCCCGCTTCCTGAATCGCGATGCTCCAACGTCTCCAGCGGTTCAAATTGTAGGTATTTGATTTGGCATTTTAGCGTCGGATGAATCAGACGTTTGCTTTATCTGGCTTTTGCTTTCAGGTCGGATTAATTCGACTTCAAACGCAATCCGACACTGAAACATTGCAAAATATTGTGCGGTACTCGTGTGTCTTAACGTGCCCAGGCGTGGCTTCTGTTTTTATTTATGGCTGGATGCAAGGGACAAGTAGCGAACAAGACGTATTCCAAATTACCGTACCTAGCTTACTTAGTCCGCCCGAGCTTTTTTTTTTCGGCACACAACTATGGAAACTAACACTATCTGCATTAGAAAGCTACAGCTTTATTTTTATCTCGACCGAGAATCAAACCTCGGGCTCTCTCGCAGCTACTATGCTGTCCATGAGCCACTCGAGGGGCCGGTTCAAATTGTGAATCTGTTTTTGGTATTACTTCCGAGTGCTCAAGATCGTAAGCGATAATGAGAGGTGTAAGAAAGCAATAAAGAACTTGCGTAAATACGAGTATGTTAGGTGATAAAACAACGCCCGGTGGTAAGTATAGTATAATGCAACATACCCGATTCTAGGAAAAGGTAAATTGTTGAAAAAACTAGGTGGCTTTGCACTAGACGGCGGTATAATGTGCATGTTTGAAGCAATTGCACTTCACAAATTTCCATACTATGTTTAGACATCGACGATATCAGTAATTGAAAGGTGTACTTCAAAAGTAAGTTTGCACTTGAAACACATTTTTTCGGAAAGAAAAATCTATTCACCTTCGACTCGGCAATTCAAGATAAGATTCAACGGTTTTCAAGTACCGTTAAACATCGAAGAAACACCATTTTATCACAATATTAATAGAATGATGAATATAATATTCATACGTAAAACTAGAAAACAAACTTAAATTCACTGTAAAAAATGTTGTTTACCGAATGTATTATTATATTAATTAGGTTTTCAATACAAATAATTGCATTGTTTGTAGCACTAAGTGAATCTTAATGAATTCTTAGCGTTGGTTAGAACTGTATAACATGATTAATAAATAAAAATAAAATATAAGATTTTTCTCTCACCCTAGAAAACGTGTGGTTTACCGCTCTTAAAATCATCTTCTAGTTTCCATCTTCTTGCCGGCACGAGCGTCACCGGAAGTGGCGATTTGACACGCTCACTTGCAATCACTCGTTTTTAATTTATTTCCACAGCTAGTATGAAAAAACACAGAGGTAATCAGAATAAATGTTACAAACTTCTAGAAGATTAAAGGGTTGAAGATGATTACTAATTTTCAATGAGTATTTAGTGATAAATCTTCATTGTTACATGAATAAATTCATTAAATTATTACAAAGTTCTATTTATGTGTATGATCGGTAACCAACTCATCCTTTAATGGTGTTTGGTAGGTACATGAATTCTCAGTGGGCGACCTGCACTTTGGCAATGTGCGTATACCTGCCAATCACCAATACATCATGTGTTGCCTACAAATCAAGAACGACCTTTGAAAATTGTCGCATGTTTAAATTTGCAACTCGAGAGTTTGGCAAAAAATGATCATTTCCGACACCTACACGATGCAGAAGATTGTAACAATTATTCTGAGACCCCGGATGGACAGAACTGAGGACTGCTACTCCAGTAGTAATTGGTTCGAAACTAGTGGAGCTAAGACAGCACGTACAATCTCGCCCATATTTTCACCTAATTACGCGAAAAGTACTAACATTTTAAAAAAATTGTACATGGCATAATTTCAAAATATATCTTTAACGAACATTTTTCAGTAAAGGAAAATCTATATCTTATATAATTGTAGTTGTAAGAAGGCGCCGAAAAACTTTTGAATTTTTGCAATTTTCGAAAAATCAAGACATTTTAACGAAAATGAGACCTGCGACATTCTCTGAAACGTCCTTCATATTATCCAGCAATAAAATTTAATCAAAAACGATGGAGCCATTTTTTTGAAATTTTGAAAATGTTCCAAGGACTTCTTGTAAAGTACCCTCAAAATTATAATATCGGTTTCAAATTAAAGAGGCCGCGACATCAGCCCGATAAATTGGGGAATATCAGTTTTGGAGAAAATCGGCTGAACGCTTAAGTCGCTAGCTTTGTTCACAGACGGATGGACAGACAGACGTTTTGCCCTCATTCGATTTTTGCTATCAAGGAACCACGAAACATAAATACTGGCTATACTACTTGTTAGAGGACTTTTTTTCTTAATTTATCAACTGGATTTATCCACTTTTTCGTTAGCAAGGCCCTGTAATAAGAGTTTTTCCGCCGAAAATTCGCCGTTATTTGGCACAGTTTTACATTACTTTCTCTCTACTCCGTAGCGAGAAAGTAAAAGTCAGTGTCCGTTTCCACAGTGGGTTTGTGAATATCGCCGGCCGGTGTGGGGTGGGGGGCGCCAGGCGAGGGGAAGCGCCGGCGCAGCACGCCCCACTCCATCGCGGCCACCCCTCGTCTCCGTGATCTAACGAGTAAACAAGCTCGCCAACTCAACATTCCCGTCATTTTGCCCCTGCTATTGACGAACTTGTTTGCTTTGCGATATACAAGCGAACAGTGCGGCGGTGGCGGGTTCGGAACGCTGCGAGCCGTAGCGCACACGAGGGTGCGGGAGCGGGGAGAGAATGGAGTGGGCGACGAGAGGTCGGCAGGGGGAAAGGGGAGAGGGAAGGGATGGGAGAGAAGAGAGCCCGGCGCGGAAACCACCGAATTCGCGGGGTCGTTATCCGCCCCGCCACCAACAATGGCGGGCGCGCGGCGAGGAGAGAGTCATTGTATGCGGCGGAGGCGCTTCGTTTTTGTTTCGCCTTGGGACGCACGCCCGTCCGTCCGCACCCGCACGCCCCCCTCCACGTGCTGTTCTTGTGTGGGTGCGAGCGGCGACGAGAGCCGCGTGTTGCACTGGGCGTCGCGACGCGCCTCAACGCGGCCCCGCCCCCTCGGCCCGCGCGTCGGAGACCCTTGCGGCGCCGCGGGGTCTGCGCTGTGGGCATTGCCGAGGACGACCTCGCCTGCCACTCTGCTCAGTCAGCTGGCACGATTCATTAGGGCAACATGCGAACACTTGCTTTCACTTATAAGTATTTTCTTGTTTCTTCATTGGAACATCTAATGCTTATCAGTTGAATCATAGGGATAACTTCTTAACCAATGACGAATATATTTTCCTTAAAACATATAGTAATGTATCATTAGAAAAAGTTTACTTCATTATAGTTGGATATTGTGACTGTATCTTCTTCAACCTATTCATATAAACTGTAATTTTATCATAATATTTATACCTTCGCCCCCTCACTGGATGTGTCAGTCCTGCCGTATCTTACTTCGCCCTATTCATATTCAAACTCAATATCATTCAACCAATCTGACTCTCTTCTCCCTTTTACCCCTTTACTATCATTATTTATGTCGAAATGATACAGTCATGATGAATTTTATTTTGCAGGTCCGATAGGTCGCCTATAGAGGATCTGGGCAGCGCAATTTCAAGTATGCAATTATTTATAATGTCCTATGTGGGATCTGTAGAAACTTCTCGCTATACACAGAAATAATGATACTTATTTTGGAATTAATACTATGCTATTGTATTCTGCAAACATACATTGATACAATATGTAGCAGTTGATAAACAAAATCCAAACCCAAAAAAACCTTAACAAAACATTATTCGTAATCCCTCATTGTCATTTTTGCATCTTATATTTTTCTATTTCTCTGCCTGAATGCATTCAAAGCCATTGACTTCTTTCAAATATTAAATTAATTCTTGAAATGAATCAAGACTCAATCTTCTTACATTATCTCAAATTTTGAACGGAGTTCCCCGTCGTTTACTTTCCTGTTGCAGAAGGGCAGCACTCTTGACCGTCGTTCCCGGTTCATTCCATCTTCATCTTGCTGCTTAATCCACACAAAAATGTCTGTGGTTTATACGCGCCTCATAAATACACATTTCTTCCGAAATTCCCTGATAATTCTTGTCCAACATTCCTTCCTAATTCAGAACGCAGTCATCCGCGTTGACTATTAGAGCGTAAAAATTATAAGTCTGACGTCACTCTAACATTAACGAAATCATCCTCCTGTCACGTCTCAACATCCAACCATCACCGAGTCTACGCCTTGTCTCCCCGTTAAGGGGGCAGATACACCTTAAATTCTTAAAAAGTTCGATTTCTGAAAAAAATTTTCAGGAATATTTTGGTGAAAAATATTTCGATATCTGCAATAGTTTCCGAGTTATGATTTAAAAGGTATGTCGCTGCATCAAGCATCTATTAGAGAACTTAGGTAAGGAAATCTCATGAATCAAACATCCTCACTTGTTTTCCAGAATTACAGTTTTTATGACCCGTTTCCCAGTATTATCTTCAAAACCATGCTAAATCTTACACTTCAGTTAAATAGATTTTTTGATAAAAAATTATAAAATTGAAAAAATTATTAATAAATAATATATTAGTATTGGATTCAAATTAAAAATAGTATTTATTCAGAGATCTTAACGAGGGAGCATGATTTTGCACCTGTGAGTATTTACAACAACTCAATAGAAGAAATTGGTAAAAGGCTTCAAAATTATTTGAGTTATCAGAGGAATACTATGTCAGTGCATAAAAAGCTCGTTGAATTTGATTTTTCAAAAAAATATTTTTTTGAAGTCAAAAGCAAATTTTTCCTTGAAAAATAAAGTATTTCTGTGTGTCCATTTTCACTACTGTAGAGTATGATTTGAATGAAAAAAACGTGGAATAGTAAAAATTTAACTGCTGTAAGCTGTGTCTACCCTCTTAATTCAGCATGCACACTGTGATAATATATGAATGAACTATTCTATTTTAATTTTGCTAGCTCAGTTTTTGGGTTCTATACGATGACACGACGCTTACCTGCAGGCTGGTTGTCACCGGGTTGCCCTCTATACAGAGAAGCCTGAAGCCTGAAATTATTTCTATTACAAAGAATTGCGTATAATTTGGCACAACAATAATTTCATTTATTGAAATGATTTGAATTTTGTTTAACAATATAAATTCTATTGATTGCATGCATCTAGTTAATAACGGTACCGAATTGTCTAGGCGTTGTGAAATGAGGCCCCGCAGTTCACATCACCCTTGGCTTCCGCGCCGAAAATCCCTCTTCGCGCCGGTCGCCGCCGAAGTCATCTGCTTCTCTCTTGATGTTTTAAATCACTCCTTGCAAGAATTGTTCCACTACTGTTCCAAATTCTATTCTCCCGATTACATATAATACGGCGATGTCCCACTTAAATTAATCAGAGCACCTTCGTGCAGCTACCACCACGATGCCTGGCAAAAACAAACCTCCAGTTCAGAGCCCCGTCCTGCACGTAAACAAACATTCGTTACCTAGAAACCGCTTCGCACCATCCAGATTAAAGCGCGGTGTTTGTTTTCTTGTAATATTTTGTATGTTACAACACCTATCGATTGTTTTTAGAATATTGCGCGACTTGCCCACAAATACGTTTCTTCGTGCTTCTACTGCGCATTTCATTCGATAACTCGAATTTTATCTAAATTCTCATTGGTCATTTGCGTTATGCGTTCCATCTATCAATACCTTGATTCTTCTCGACACTTTCATTATAATATTTTCGTTACCCTCACGGAATTTGCTCAAATGTCCTTTCTGTTACTTACATCTGTCACAACATTGTTTATTTTCCCCGCTGTTGTTTACGGGCACAATCTCTTCTATCCTGTTTACATGACCACGTCTTTTAATTTGTTCTTGTCTCAATTGTTGCTATCGTCGTATTCACTTTCGTTTACAAATTATTTTGTTTATACTTTTCGTTACTTGTAATGATCCATTACACTTTGAAGTACATTTTGAACCGTCATGACACGCTCTTTTTAGTAAATGGAATGTACAGAATGCAAAATTAGCACTTAATCATAATAATGAATTTTGCTAAGTACAAGATATGTAATTGGTTGAACGAATGCATTAAAATTTTACAGAACAGAATACATTGTACGCAAAATACAAACAGTGAAACATAGAACTAGTGGTGCTACATAATGCCAATTTCCTTTTGTGTCCGATAGCTATTCGGACTTGCCACATGTTCTTGGCAGCAGACATCTACCGCCGCCCAAAGTAGGGTAGGTGGAGGCAAAGCCTCGCTTGGGGCAAATCCGCGCACGGGCTTTTTAATAGCCGTTGTTAATGAAGCTCACCGTCGGGCAGTAGTTCGGTCTTTATACCACCAAGTTGAATGTATAAATGCGTGGATGTTGTTTGGTCAGTCGTTGAAATAATGAAGTAAGACCATTTTTTGCAGTTTTGATGTAATAATTGTGAAATTTCAATGTGATATTGTATGAAGATGGTTGCAAGAAAATGAATTAACAATTTATCAGTTTACACTACTCAAGCGAAGCTTCAATACTGCGGTAGTTTTCGCGCAACATTGCGAGCAATATGTGCGATTTTAAAAAATAACAAAAACAAGAATTTCTCAAAAACGTCTCCAATTTTTTCTTTAAACTTTCGGTAAAGAAAGTGCTAAATGTACTCTATTCAATGACATCAGTACCAGTTTGCTCCATTCTTTTGTTTTTTCAATTTTTTTTTCAAAAATTACAAACATGTAATTTTATTGATTTTTTTTCACGTCATTAATACTTATATTAGCGGCGATTTGTTTACATTATTATATTTACAAGTACTTGTGCTTTAAATAATGTCATACAACGTTTCTAGAGAACTCGACCGTTTTCTGTGAAAACTAGTAGAAAATTCAGCATTTTCAGATAGGCTTCAACGCTTTTTTCCCATAAATGGCTCCAAATTTTTCCTTCAAACTTTTCGAACGAAAAGAGCTAATTGCACTCTTTAATATGACGTAAATTTGCTTTTTTTTGTTTTTGCAAATTTACACAAATGAAAGATCTCCCACATATTTAATATGCACATTACCAGCAATTTGTAAACACTATTGTATTTTTAAGTTAATGTGCTTTAAATGACTTCTAATGAAATGTTTCGAAAACTCAAAAATATTCTGTGAAAAGGAGCTTAAATTTTCAATTTACAGTAGCGCATAAATGCCATTTTTTAAAAAACGGCTCCAAATTTTTCAGAGGAATTTGCCCTTTAGGATGAGGTTTAGTGTTCTTTAATATTCTAAAATTAATATTTTCGTTCTACTATTAGGAAACCGAAAAATTAAGAAAATGTCAAACAAAATGTACTTTGGTCGGCGGTAGATGGCAACTGGCAAGAGTATGTGTGAAGTCCGAATAGCCAGCCCAGACCAAAGGAAATAGAAAACTAATACGAGAAAGTCTGCGTCATTCAGTAACAACACTAGTTTATGATTGTATTTTATAAATTGGGACGTGTTGTAATTTGTAAAGCACTGTTCCGCTCAAAATATCACTGATAAATAAAAGTGTGGGCTTTTAAACTATGCATATTTACTTCCCACACTACTCTTTATTGCCCTACGATACGTCAGTGAAGATGAAACAAAGTTCTTGACTTCAGATAAAAAGACCTGATTCTTTTGTTTCATTAGAAATGTCACAATACGAGTGGTCAGAAAAAGAAGTAGATACGTTGAAAATCACCTGATGAATTCCGAGAATGTCACCCATGCCTACAGTCATACGATTTCTATTGCATTCACTCGTGACTGGTTATCTCTACGGAAAATGTGCGCTGTCAGTCATTCCTATAGTTTCTAAACTGGTTTATCCTCCGTGTGGCAACAATCTCAAACGTTTGCCTAATATACACTTGAAGTCTAAACGCGTGTTAGAATATTGTGACAGAATATCAACAAATTATGAAAACCATATTAAATAACATATGCTACAACAAATACAAAATATTACCATGGTATTCGCGTGACATAATAAACATCGGATTTGAGGACAATGCCTATTTAGTTCCTTTAAGAGGTTGGGTGAAATAATTGCAGATGTTTACGAATGACGATAAAATAGATCTACTGACATCATCTAATATTGCCTAAAATGTCCTAAAAGGGAGGTTGGTGTTTATTTTAGTATTTGTTTGCCTAAAACTGCCTAAAATCATAATTTTGAAGAATTCTCAAATTTTAATTACTCATTTTAGAAAGTTATACCAATACGCAAATACTCCCCGGAACTTTTTGAAACGCGAATATTCAAAATACGCAATAGATTTTGCGACTAAATCTCCCACCCAACACACCAAAAATACGAGAGTTTGGGCACAAACCATGGCAATTATTTTTTTCTTTTAGATATGTGAAAGGATCACAAACATATATGTGTCGTGTGAAAGTTCTGCACCCTTAATGTGTATGCAGAACAACAGATGGCTCTGTGATAGCTGGTAGAGCAATGCAAAACAGTACAGCGAGGGCTGAAACCAGTCAGTTGGGTGTGTCGTGCGAGATGGAAGAAACCCGTTTTGAGCAGCGCGCGTACAACAAAAAAGCCATTCTAAGAGGGAGAAATGCGATGGAATGTCAGTGAATTCGTGGAAGCCCTTGGGAATAATGCCCTACCATACAGTACAGTAGAACAGTGGTTAGGAAAGTTTCAGCAAGGACGTGTGTCAATCAGTGATGAGCAACTTTCGAGACGACCTGTCAGTGTGCAGACCGACGTGGCACTTGCCGTCATCGAGCGGCTCCCGGATGAAGACAGACGATGGACGCTACTGGAGGTAGAGAGGGCAAGTGGCATCGAGAAACGCACCGTCCACAGGATATTGCGTAATGAGCTCCATCTATGCAAAATCGCATCGCGGTGGATACCGCATGCACTGATGGAAGTTCGAAGGTGGGTGCGCTATGCAATATGCTCCGACCACCTTGCACGCTGGCAATAGGACGGTGCTCAATTCTTGTCACGAATAATCGCCATCGATGAATTTTGGGCCAGGGCATACGAGCCAAAACCGAAACGTCAGTCCGCGGAGTGGCGACATGCTGGATCACCAAGGAAGCAGAAGTTCCGTCAGAATTCTTCCCCATCAAATTGATGGTGATCGTCGCGTATGACACCACATTGTTCCTCACAACAGAACAGTGACCTCAAGGACTTCCTGGTGCGACAGGTACGACGTGGTGTTCTGGAGAAACGTCTGGATCTTGTGGACAGTGCAATAATCCTGCACGACAATGCAAATCCGCATAAAGCAGAGTGTGTAGGGCAGCTACTTCGACGTTGGGGTTGGGAAGAATTGGAGCACCCACCGTACTATCCCGACACTTTGCTCTGTGACTTTGCTCTCATTCGGAAGATTAAGGGACCACTACGTGTTAGGCGGTTTGCAACACAAGACAACATTGCCAATGCTGTGCGCCAACAGGTGACCCGATTCATGTATGGTGCGGCAAATGCTGAGGCTGATGATATTCAGCGCCTCCCACATCATTGGTAGCGTGTGGAGACAGTAGCAGGGGACTACTTTGAGGGTCTTTAGGCCCAGATTTGTCATGTCAACTTTATGTGTACTGTGATGTCATTCTTTTGCACCATGAAGGCCATGTTGCCCTGTATACTACCGTAATAAATCAGTGTGTTACGATATTTCAGTGATATTCATTATCCACACATGTAGTTAACACCTTGTCCTTTCGTCTGTATATCTCACATTTTCCAACCGGACTGGTATCTTCAAGTAAAAAAAATATTTGCCATTACTTTTGCCACATCCCTCGCAAGGAGCTCTGTAAATCAATATGAAGATGATGTTTCACACTCGCCTCCGATCAGCACGCACTTCTTAGGCAATCGCACCATTTCTGGTGCAGCTGCGCAGTTGTCAGCATGAGGCTTATAGCAGCGGTGCGTAGCCTATGCTATCTAAGTGCATAATTTAATCATTTTGTAATCAGTTTGAGATGCTATAAACAATGTTTCATGTATAATATTTTTTAAAAGCATGGATTAATCATTTTGTAACCAATTTTAATTGTCTAAAACGTGATTTTACGCCTAAAAGTGCCTAATTTTATAATTTTCTTACCTATTTTAGGTGCCTAAATCATATTTTGTGTGCCTAAAATTCCGAGGTGTGGACATAACGTAATGATACAGATTATGTTACTTATAATAGAATATTCATTGAAAAGATATGCAATAAGTAGCTTGATTTAGTATGTATTTAAATGGGTTCTTAACAATAAATTAATAGTAAAGTATGAAAAACGGTTAAAAGTAATTTTTCATTGAGAGGCAATTACATGCGTCAATGAAATAAAATGTGTGCAATCAACTAATGCTAAAATAAAATTTGTGGTAATTAATTTCAGTCAAACCTGGAATGGAACGCCCATATTTATAAACATTAAAATAAGATCACTAAGCTACACATTCAGAATTCTCTTACATTTTGCAGTCTTTATTGACATTAAATTATACTGGAACGTATACAGAAATCAACGATAAAAGAGAATTCTTTCTAATAATAAATCATTTTAAGATCTTTGTTGTGTATCAATTTTCGATTTATACAGTAGCGTAGCTCCGTGATAAATGCCCTATGACGACGTGTTGGTCAGCGATTCTAACGATCCGATCAGGGAATACTACGCCCCTTGCAGATCGTAATATAGCATAATTCTGCTAAATCTAAACAAAAAGTAAATGTTTTTATATATTTTAATTTCCTTGTGCATATAACTAAAACAGCAATTGAAGTAGAAGTTTTGAAACATTTTTAAGGAAAGAAATTATATAAATCTAATGAATGTTTCCATTAACGATGAGTAGTGTATTCGTCAGGAACAATAAGTATCTTTATTCTTCGTAAAAATATCTAGAAATGTAAAAATTCTAAATAGTAAATAATGGTATTTAGGAAGTAATAACGTTTCTGTTAGGAGAATATAACTAATTTCCGTCTTTCCTTCCTAGGTCTATTGGAGAAGAAAAAAATAACATAACTCAGGGTTCTTTCCTTCATTATTGCTGCGAGTGATTGCAGAACAGTGCTCCTGTGGCGTTGTGAAACGCGTTCGAGCAGTCGGCATGCTCCTGATGGGGGTGGATTGCGTGCCTGGCACTTTGGAGGCGACGCCGAGTGGCGCACCTACGCTCAATAGAGGGACGCCAAGGGGAGGTAGTGTCAGGAAAAAACACACAAAAATGAACTGTTGAGAAAGGTTAGTGGCGAGTCTGGGCCGACTGTGTAAGACCACTGGAATTGGCTAGCCCCCGTGTCGGGATGTGATTTTGCGCGACATGAATGAGGAGTGGGTGCAAGGCTGACAATGAGTTATATGGAGAGATCAAGTCGACGTGCAGTGGTAGTATGCGAAAATAGTTAATATTGTGAAATGGATAAGGTCCCTTGATATTATTCAGAAGTAATTGTGACTTCTGCGTTGTATTAGGAGATATCCTAGTATTTTGGAATCTGGTTTCGAATACGGATTTCTCTCCTGAGCATACGGGTGATTAGCAAAGTGTATGGTGCTGATTTGGACACGGGACATTGTAAATGTTTGTCGTAATAAACAATTGGTATTGTTGTTACATCTGAATAATTATTTGGAACATTTAATCATGAAATTCATTTGACCTATTCATTTATAAATTTGCAGTTATGCTCACCAATTAAATTACCAAATTTGTACTAAACTAATGTTCGTGTTCTATGTGTACCCAGACATTTCTTCCTTCACCAAATCGTGTGTCGGCGAGTAACCCTTTAGAATTCCACTCGGCCCAATTAAAATAAAATCTTTATACTCCATAGTTAGGTTCTGATGTATGGTTCTGGCTCTCCAGAAGCAGCATCAGTTTTGAAATTGCCTGACAAAATCTTGTTACCAAGTTGTCTCATACAACGTGTATTAAATATTATACAAGAACTGTTAATAAATAAATCGTATTCAATAATTAAATTGGTACAGACACATCATAAAACCTCAAAAATTAATGTGTATATTAAAATAAAATGCATTCGTTCGATAGACACCAGTGAGAACATATTAAAAATTTAATAGCTTATCTCAATTATTCCTTTCTACTGACCGAGTCACAAAGCTTTGAAGTCCTTTGTAGGATTTTTCTTTTGTTTTGCTCGGAAGAACAAAAACATCTCGACGCATTTCTAAAGTGCCAGAGAAACATTTGCCTGCATCTAACCGTTCTTTTTTCTACAATCTTCCTTCCAACAGCTCTGGGCGCTTACTTAATTTAACAAACACACCACGGAGTGTTTAGGACGGGCTAGGAAGGCGAGGAAAATAACTGATAGCGTGCGCGATGACTTTTAGTTCTGCTCTTAGAAAGCAGTTAAACTGTTAGTCCTTAGCTGGAGATAACCCTACGCGTTCTCAACGCGTAGGACGTAGATGAGAAACAGCAATAGACGAGAACATAGGGTTATCTCCAGCTAAGAACTAACAGTTTAACTGCTTTCTAAGAGAGCAGAACTCAGAGTAACGCACAATATTTTTGGAGCCAAAATTTAATTGGTACCAAAACACTAAAAATCACAAAATAACTTACATCTTTGACCTACTTTTCTACATATTTGCCCAGTTTGTCAACATATTTCTGCCAGCATGATCCCAGTTTCAATATGCCATCTTTGTAGAATTACGTTTGGTTGGGCTATAACGCTCTTGGAAGAACGCACGGCACTTGTAGATATTGCTACGGTCCACTCAGACGTCCCCAAACATGCCATGCATGTCCACGTGAATTTCACTAGAATTATGCTCTTTGGCCTACAAATTTCGCATTACACTTCTTCTCTTCACAAGTTGACGACAGTAATATGGGCGCCATTTTTGTTCCGTAGTTCAGGTTATACTCGTTAAAACTACACAATGTAAAAAATCCTTCAAACTATCTCGTTGTGCAATTTCACCATTTCATTTGCAATAACAGCGGAGGAAACAATTATTGTAAAAATTATATATTACTTTACGATCTTCCCTCGTACATACCAAAATTATTCAAGTAACAAAATATCTAGTCTTTGGAGCAGTCTCTTAGTGTACCTTCAGCAACGTAACTATTCGGCGGTAAAACGTGAAACCAAACGCAGCGAGATCGATTCAACAAAGCACGAACGTTACGACAACGGAAATGCCCTTTCGAGCGCAGAACTAAAACGAAAGCTTATTCTTCAAACTATTTATTTACTAAGAATATATTCATTCAAGAACTGGAATCTTTGCAATCGCCCAAATTCCCAACGAAGTTACGTGTTATAGGCAAGTCCCTTTTTCTTTAAAGGAAAGAACGGAATTCCAATGCGTTGTCTTAATATTCTATCTTCCCTTTCTATTCGTCGCACCCTCTACTCCCACTACGTCAGCTGCCTCGCGTCGCTTGCCCCTTCGGAGCTCTCTCTGCTGATGGGCTTTGCAGCAAGCCTTATATAGTGCGATTTTTCTAACTCTGCCCCTCAAGACCCTATGGCCACGATGGAATATCACATGGCATTTCGCGTCTTTCTCCGTCATGCCGCTAGAAGGCGCATGATCGCAAGCACTGATACAGTCGCAATCATGCGGTATCTGGCGGAACGACTCTGAACGTCGCGAAATACCGTGACATATTCCATGACGGGCGTTCAGGGACCAAGGTCAAAAAATCGCCATATAATTATATTTGGCGGGTTTGCGTGCAAAAATACCTCACCGCTTGTTGATTGGCTGGTGCAGCGGACCGAGTGATTTCTGGGTCCGTGCTGCCTACACCGCAAGTTGCTGACGTCAGCACCGCTTGGGGTTCTGCCTACAGCTGCCGAGTTGCTGCTCCGAAATTTTGATGGGTTATTCAAAATATATTCCGCCTTGCGTTTTCCTATACGGCAATCGCAAAATCAACTTGAGTGGTATTTTTTTTGTTAATTTAAGAACCTTCGCCGTGGCGAAGAATGGCAAGCGAATCCAGTAATTTTGCCACGGCATATTTTTTCTCACATTATTTCTTTGCAATAGCAAAATTGGAATTTTTTCAATTTTAAAAAATTCAGAATGTTCAACCAAAATGTGACGTGTGCTGTTTCTTTAAAGGTATTTTCCTCTGCAAGAAGAAACTATTGGTGCTACAGAATCACACAGACTTTCCCGTCTTAGTTTTCTATTACCTTCCGTCTCGGCTGGCTATTCGGATTTAACACATACTCTTGCCAGTTGCCATCTATCGCCGCCCCAAGTGCATATTTTGACATTTTCTTGAGTTTCCGGTTTCCTAATAGTAGAACAAAAATATTATTTAACGAATATTAAAGAACAGTAAAACCTCGTCATAAAGGGCAATTTTCTTTGAAAAATTTGGAGTCTTTTTTAAGAAAATGGCATTTATGCGCTACTGTAAATTAAAAATTTAAGCTCTTTTTCACAGAATATTTTTGAGTTTTCGAAAAACGTTATTAGAAGCCATATGAAGCACACAGATTAACTCACAAATACATTAGTGTTTACAAATTTCTGCAAATGTGTATATTAATGATGTGAGAGATCTTTCAAAAAAATTACATTTAAGTAATTTTAGAAAAAACAAACAAATACCCCAAATGAACTTTACGTCATATAAAAGAGTGCAATTAGCACTATCCGATTGAAAAGTTTGAAGACAAAATGTTGAGCCATTAATGAGAAAATAGCGTTTAAAAATTTCGGAATTTTTAGCAGGTTTTTACAGAACACTATTGTTTCGAAAAAAATATTTGATATTAATTAAAGCACATATACAGATAAATATAATAATTTAAACAAATCGCCGCTAATGTATATATTAATGACGAGACAGACGAATAAAAAAATTACATTTTCGCAATTTTTGAAAAAATAAGAGGATGGAGCATTATGGTGTTTATTTCGTCTCATAGAGTACTATCCCTATCCTAAGTTAAAGAAAAAAATTTGAGCCGTTTTTGAGAAAATCTTGTTTTTATAATTTTTTAAAATTACACATATTGCACGCAATACTGGGCAAAAAGTACTAAAATTTTCAAAAAAATGCACATGACCTTAATGAAAGAACTCACTACGGAGAACAAATTTTATTCGAAGAAAAAATCTCTTATCTTTAATTTTGTAGTTATAGAAAAACGCTGAAAAAAATTCAAAAGTTTGCAATTTTCGAAAATTCAGAGATGACTGTGAAATTTGGATCTATGCCACCTTAATGAGTATACGTATACTCAATTCTTACAAAAGATTTAAAGAAAAAATTTGGAGCTGTTTTTGAGAAAACTAAAAATGTCCGAGGGGTTTCATGTAAAGTACCCCCAAATTCTATAGAATCTATTTCAAAATATCAAAGCTTCTATTCGAGCCAGATCAACAGGACGTTCTTCATTTCGAAAAAAAATCCTACGTATGGTCTAGGCGCTAGTGTAGCTTGTCGATTTATTGCCCATACTGTAATAAATATATCAGGTAAATTTTAATAAATCGTGAACAATAGTTTCTGAGAAACGTTACATTTACTATAAAATAAATACATTTTCGGCAAACGCCGTTTAAATAAAAGCCTGTACTTGCCACTGTTGTACTAGGACATACCTGCACCATATACTCGATCATATTTTTCTGCGGAAAAGGCCAACGCTACCAATGTATGAACAAGAGTATGTTTCAATTACTGATTAAACAACCCAACATGCATTCGAAAGTACGAAAAAATAGCCAAAAAATGTCAAAAAGGGGCGCGACTCATTCGCGCGAGGACATTTAAATAAGAACTAAAGGGACTTCCAAACGTTCTAGAAGAAAAATGTTGATATATTTGGAAAGTGCTAGTTTTTAAGTATTTATTTAACCGAAAACGCAAATCGATCATTTGACCCATTTCATAATACCCTCTCCTCTGAGCAAAATAAGAGGCGTAGGCATGGGTTGTTATATCGACGACTGTAGCCGTGAGCGATGGAGCTCACAATGTTGATGGCAGTGAAGTCCTACAAGGCAAGGTGGTGGCGGCGAGGCGGCGGGGGAAGTGGTGCTAGTGGAGGTGAGATCTCATTCACAATGCAAACCTAAACGTAAACATTGCGTAGCCGCAAAACCTAAAAGTGAGTTATTAAGCAAGACCATTCACAATGCTTTGCCGTAACCGTAGACGTAAATCCGTAAACTTAAAGATTTCACAAACACCAAGCTTTTACGTTAAGTTTACGTCGGAATTCTACCGGAGACCAGTCAAGGGGCAGCATGATAGAAACACTTTTGCAACAAACTCTATGAGAGGCAAATAAAAGGTCTAATTCAGATTGTGTTCAGGTAGTTAGTGGTTATATAAATTTATTACTGTTATGTAGGGAACTAGTTTGCGAAAGGTTTTGATGCGAGTAGTGAATTCAAAGAAAGAATTTGTGCCATTTTCCTTGTGACGACGCATTACTCGTGAATTTGGTACAAGAGAATCGTTTATAAAATGAAGGAAATGCGACTACTAATACCACAGCTACTCTCATTTACTTATAAAGACAAATCAATAGGAAAATCGAAGAAAAAGCTAGAAATCATGGAGAAAAGTTATTTCTACCATACTAGAAACGAATCGATCAAGCTTCAATACGTTAGAATCTGATTGGTTCGGGCGAAGATTACGTTCGTCATTGTAAATGCTAGTTTTTACGAGTAAATTTTACTGCTACGTTTACGGCTTTACGTGTAAGTTTGCATTGTGAATGAGTCTTGACGGTGACTGTTGAAATAGCAAGAGTGCAAGGTGCCGTGGGGGTGCAGGAAACAGAACAGCGGTGAAGTAAGTCGACTGTCCAATTTGTAGGCGGCGAGGAGGGGGGGCGGGCCACCGGAGGCATTTCTGGTAAATAAGCCACGAGGCGCAAGGACTCCACCGTGGGTGGGGGGCGGGGAGTGAGAGGGGGCGCGACCTGCGGGCCGTGGCGCACAAAGGCGGCTCGGAAATTTGGCGCCTCACGCGCCGAAGATTAGGAAGAGACTCGTCTCTTTAGTTGACTGCGGAGCGTGGCCTGCAGCGGCGGTGAGAGCAGTGGCAGGGTCGGAGGGAGGTCGCTTGAAGCGACAGCGCAGTGGTGAGGAAAACAACCTCGCAGCGGCGACGGGACGCAAGCGGATGAGATGGAAGACGACACAGAGAGAACGGTAGTAGGTCTTCTGAGATAGGTGATAGTGCTGGGTCTGCGCTGGGATAACGGAACGGTGGAGGGCCGAGGAAAGTATAAGAGCAGTGACTCGGGAATTTAATGAAACCCCTTACGAGTTCTCGTTTGGCGCTCCTTGTCTTTCCCTGGACCCCGCAGCCAAGCCCTTACAACCACTCACGTGTCGCCCAATATTTCCTCCTCCGAACTTCGCCTCAAGCCGTTTTATCTTCGCCGCGGGCTAGGCGCCTTGCACGTCTTTCTCCATCTTGTCCCCGTAGAGTGTTGTTATTGCTGACAGGTCTTCAAGTGACCTCGGAAGAGAGAATGGTAGAGTTCAAGAAAAAATGGTTAACGGCTAAAGAGTTAAGGGTTATGAAAAATTAGTGATGAGCACAAAGACATTCAGTCTTCCATTACATTAACATGACGTCTTGTGTGTGCTCTCATTTTTTTCCACCGGTCTGATGTCACTGCGCAGGTGCCAAGAGTAATGTATTCATTAGAACCGTCAAACCGGCCTTATATCACTCCGCAAGTGTTATGCATTGTGTGTTCATTAGAAAATATACATATACGAATCTATCAGTTATGTTAGGTGATGTCTAATAGTATGCGATTAGACATTAGTTTTCAATTCATCTGGACAGATTACTACAATTACGATTACTATTAATTAAGATTACTACAATTTAGCCAGTATATAGTAAATTAGGGTTAATATGAAGCAAAATGAATGAATATAAAATATATCCTCTGAAAATAAACATTTTTAGAATGTTTATTGTTTACATTATGATTAATGGAAATTTGAAAGAGTTATCTTGTTTACATAAAAATTATAAAAGGAATATTTATTTTCTTGTCAATAATGAATACATTTTCTGTAATTGAATCATATATAAAGGAGAAGAATAAATAATATTTATTCTATTTTGTTGACTTTATTTTTGACGTCTTTTTTGTGTACTTTAGCGTAGACAATATTTTTTGGTTTTCCGTCTTCAGCAAAAGTAAATAAATATTTTGGCTTTCCGACCCATGAACATCCAACATACAACCTGCCATGCGAAATTTATGTAAATAATGCGCATAAAACAACAGTACAACATACCTCCCTCTGAATTTTAAATGATATTTACAATTGGAATAAACTATTTTCCAAACCTTTCAACACTTATAATAGTCCACCGCTTTTATTAAAATATCAGCTTTCGTATATTCTGATGAAATATGATTCAAATCAATGTTGTTTTCTTGAATGGTTTCTTTAACAAAAAACATTTTCTATTTGAATATACTGTAGTGCCACCCGCTCTTTTCCCCCTCGACCTCGGCCCGCATCACAAGGCAACGTCCAGCAACAATGAAGCTCGGGTGGTTTGGGAATTGCATTTAACTGAAGTGCCGTCTTGTGCTGCAGCGCCATCTAGTGGAGTTACAATAAGCCAATGAGATTGATTGATTCATTAGTTCGTGTTTCCGGGTGCGTCAACTGCTGTGGTTATTATTCCCGTTATTGTAGTGCACGTTTTATCACGGGAGGTGGCAGTGTTTTTCCCTCGCTGGTTGGCAAGATCCAGCGTCGGCCTACAAGTCGGTTGCAGGGATTCTCCTCATCCAGGTATTACACACCAATGAGCACTACCCTGCCGGAACAAGCTACAAGGTCACGACTGGTTTCCCGGAGGTAAGGGGAGAGGATAGGACAAGGAAGAGGAAGGATTGATCGCGCGCGGCCCGTGGGTAGGGTACTTCTCTGTATTTGTTAGGGTACTACTCGGGAAGTCGTTTTGAATTTATCGGAGAAATTACTGACAACACCAGAAGCGAGCTGCCGGTCTCTAGAATTCTCGTCCAGACAGCAACAGAATTACAGGGTCTTTCAACTCTCATAAAGCATGGTGGAGGCCATTACATGGCGCACTCTCCTGTAGCATCTTCTTACAGGAACTAAAATACGAACTACTGCAAACGATACTTGAAACATGCGTGGCTGCTGCGTGGGTTTGCAGGACGCAAGCAGGGACGTATGTTTATACAAAAGATAGCGCCGATGTTCGCGCTTTCTTCGGCGAATTATATGTATACTTGTATATTGTATATTGAATATTGTATTCGGCGAATTATATGTATACTTGTATATGTATACTTGTATATTACGAATAATAGAACATTTAAGACACCTTTCCTATTTCTTACAAATTAGAAAATTTTTATGTGCGAACGTTGGCGAGCCCACCCTGCAGCTGTACCGACGGCACTAGGGTCACCTATAGAAGCACCTTTCAGCTTTGTCGCCGATTTAAATGAGTTAAAACATACTGCAGAATTCAACGTAGATATGTAGCTAGTGTCGAAAGTCTTGCCACGTCGGGGGTGGAACCCTAAGACCTTCCGGTCAGAGGGACTGTAGAAACAGCTGATGCCCTGAGCCATCTCAGGAGGGTCGTCAATCCGATTTGGGGCTGTCTGAGCTTTTCACCTTAACTCACACCGACCCACGCTGAAAGGACGCCATATGGACACTGTAACCCTGCGGGATTAACACTAGAAAAAAAAGTAGAGAGTTCGTAATTCGTATGGTAACAATTTTTTGAGAGGGTGAGATGTATGGAATGTCCAACCGTAAAGGAAGCTACGGGCAGTGTGCGTCGGATACCGGCTCGATTCAAAGAAAGCTGAATAAGAGGGTGACTGAGGAAGCGGAGCTTTGAGTGACGGGGCGTGGTTAGGCTGTGGTGGGGCGTGGCGTGGCGTCGTGTAGCGGGAAGTGATGGGGAGGGGCGGGTAGCGGGGAGGGGTGGGCGGAAAGGAGCGGGGGTAGGGGTGGAGTGGCGTGGCACGGCAGGGCGCGGCGGCACAGGGGAGGCGTATGGGGGCGGGGAAAGTATGGCGGGGCGGGGAAGGCTTGGCAGGGATGGGGAAAGACGTGGCGGGGCGTGGAAGGCGTGGCGGAGCGGGGAAGGCGTGGCGGGTCAGGGAAGGCGTGGCGGGGCGGAGCGTGGCGGGAAGGTGCGTGGCGGAGGTGGTGGGGTGTGGCGCGGCAGAGCGTGGTTGAGCGTGGCGGGGCGCAGAGGGGCGGGAGGGGTGGAGGGACGGGTTAGCCAATTCCGAGCAGGCGCTTGCTAATGTTTGGGCCGCGGAAGGTCGTTACGGGGAATGGGCGTGCATTTGAGCTACAATCCTCCTCACTCGGCGCGAGGAGCGGCCCAAGTGCGACGTTCGCGGCGCGGCGCGGCGCGGCGTGGCTCCGCAGGGAGGAAGAAGCGGGGCGGTGAAGGTCGATGCCTGAAGGCGTGGAGAGGAGTGGTTGGGGTTGATGGTGGTGGAGAAACACACAGAAGAGGGGGGACAGAGCTGCGCGGCCAATGGTGAGCGTTAAGAGCAGGGCGGGCAGAATTGGGAGGGCAGAGCTCGACGGGTAGAGCGGAGTTGGCAGAGTTAGGGGCGCAGATCAAGTGAGCAGAGATGAGAGAACACAGCTGGGCAGGAAAAGTTGGGCGGGCAGAACTAGGCAGGCAGAGCTGGACAGGCTGAGCTCGAGCGAGTAGAGCTGGATCGATAGAGATGGGCGGGCAGAAATGAGCAGGAAGTGATGAGAGGGCAGAGCTGATCTAGTAGACCTGGCGGATAGGGCTGAATGGATAGGCTGAGCTAAGTGGGTAGGGCTGAGCAGGCAGAGGTGGGCTAGCAGAGCTGGACGAGCCAAAATGGGCCAAGTTGGACGCACCGATCTAAGCGGGCAGAGCTCGGTCGGGCAGAGTTTAGTGATCAGAGTCGGTCTGGGTTCATGGATAGCGACACTCAAATTTGGACCTCATTCCTGGTCAGAACTTCTATAACATCAAGACATGGACGGAGTCAGAGAGATATCCGCAACGATAATAGACGGTTAGAAGGAGAATTCTGAGACAGATGTCATCGCGGCATTTACTTTGTTCACGCTCCACTCCACCTGCTTCTCTCTGACGTTGACCATGTTGCGTTTCTCAAACTAGGGGTGCTAAAACAGCACGTACTTTCTCGGCTGTAAATTTACACAAAATTACGTGAAAAATACTTTTCTAAATTGCCCAAAGTATCAGAAGCTAAGATAAAGAATGGAATTTTTGCAGGCACTCAAGTGAAAAAAATACTTCGTGATGACACATTCATTAGTAAGCTTCTACCAGTTCAAAGAAATGCCTGGAAGAGCTTCGGAGATGTTGTGAATGGTTTCCTAGGAAATCACAGAGTGGACAATTACAAGGATGTGGTAGAAGGTATTATGAATAACTACAAATCAATGGGGTGCAGAATGTTTCTAAAGTTGCATGTACTCCACTCACATCTGGATGTTTTCAAGTCTCATATGGGTGCATATTCAGAGGAACAGGGTGTAAAGTTCCCTCAGGACTTACAATTGTTTGAAAAGAAGGTACCACAGACAGTATAATGAGGGAATGCTTGGTGATTACATCAGGGTACTGATCAGAGAGAGTGATGTAATGTACAAGAAGAAGTGTAGTAAGATAGTACATTTTTAAGCACACTGTACATGATATGTTAGCATTTTCTTGTACTTTAACACTTTTGTCATACATATTTACTGCATTATCATCTTTTCAAACGTTATATTGATGAATTTATTTTGTTTTGTTTCATGAGTACATGTAAACGAGCATTCATTGTTTCAAATATATGTATTTTGATAAAATTAAGAAAACCGATGTCATTTCCCTAAAAAAATTCCCATATGAAAAATTGTGTTTGCATAGTGTTTTGAAACATACTGCATTAGAAACAACAATAAAAATTAACTTAAACAAAATCTTGGTTTTATATATTCAAACATTGAGATAACAATGGAGTTTTAAGTAAAATAATAGACATGAAATTGAAATTGTTGAAATGTACTTCAATGCTAATCTGTGAGTGATCAAAATCAGCATAAAACTTAAATAAATAATTAAACATAATCAGATAGAATTGTTAATACCAAAACTGTACTATTATTCATAGCAAACTAAAACTAAGCAATTCAGACAATGAAAAATTGCAATTAAGTATGTTGAAGTTTAATGAAAAATGGGGCCCCAAAATGTGGTTTTCCCTCTGGTGCTTCAGGCTGCACACATCTACGAATGGAAATTTTGTGGTACTCTATTGTGGATAAGAATGTAGAAATAATCGAACCACAAAACTTTTTTATTATAATTATTTTATATAATTACCAAAATGAACTTTAAGGAAAACTTCACTCATCTTCAGATGGCCTATAACAATTTCAAAATGAGAAAAGTAAATACAATATTAAGGAATGGAATAACGGGAAGAAATGTACTGGTAATGAAAAGGAAGAAGAAAAAGTAACTGTTAAAGGCATCCTTACTACCCAATCAAAGTGTATTCCAACCTAAAACATAAAATATAACAACAGTTAGGGTGCCGTAATTGCATGAAATAATGTGACAAGTGAACGCAAAAATGTGAGTGCGGTAGAGAAGAGGAATAGTAGAAGGAGCCAATCAATAAAAAGTATTTCTTTAACTTATTAGCAAATCCAACGTCAAGACCTATTGCGACGAGCCTCTTATTGTTAAGTACATTTACGTGCAACATTTTTATTTTTCAGATTATTGTCAACGAGACGCTAACGTGATGCGCTTATTAATATATCATGCATTTACTTTCTTCTCTTATGTTCGCAAGTAAACTGACTGATGGTGACAGTGGCACATCCGATCTTACATTACTTCACGAAAAATGTTTTAAGTCCTAATAAGATCTCTGTAGTAGGCTTATGCTGTTAGATTTCACTTCATAATTCGTGCAAATATTGTTACAGTGACTTCGTGTCACGCTTGACTTCCACCCTACCGTTCAAACTCTTATAAACAGTACTAAATTTACAATACATTCTGTGACTTAACTGCCTGCGTCTTCTTGAAAACCAGCTTAACTTGTAACTCAAACGGGGTGTGTCGACCATAATTCGTCAGCTATGATTTACCCGTCAGCTATGCTCTCAGGATCTCGGGAAAGGGCAACATTCATATATACAGACAATTGTGTAAATTCATACAATGAGACTATGTCAACAAAATTAATCAAAAAGGAAAACATTTCTTAGTACTAAGTTGAGAACTCTTAGTTAGGGAATCCAAAGTGCATGCATTTTTAACTAAGTAATTATATTAATGTAAATTTTAGTTAGTAAGCCTCCCCTCTAGCTGTATAAGGCGCAAGGCATTAGTTTGATGTATCCGACTTATAAAATAAATTCCCGCCTCCACAGGGACACTGTAGAGGAAATTGATAAAAAGAATCGCCTGCGCCTTCATTCAAATGTCTGAAATTGTTTAGGAAGACAGTTGCCACAAACAGCCCGCAGTCGCTTTGGCTCGGACTAGGGTGCACATGGCTCGTCGCTGCCCAGATCGCTTGCCGCGGCATCGATTCTCGGAATCTTCTATTTTGCCACGAATGGTTCCCGGAACCCTTTGACAACCGGAAGCCGCCGCTGCCGTGGCCGCGACAGTCCCTGCGCGTCCCCTTCCTGGAAATTCAGTCTCCTCCGCCGCCCTCAAGGACGGCCCTCTCCAGCGACGCCGCGCCCTCCAGATATACCGCGAACACTGTGGGCAGAGCCGTGTTAAGGCATGTGCCCAAAGGGTCCAGGCCTATGGCCCCGATAGTTCTTGAAAAAATTATTTAATACTAAATTTTTAAAAAATAAAAAACCTATAAAACAAGTGATGTATGATCAAACTATGAGTAAAAAATTGGCATGTCAGAGTCATGTGTCGCGCATCATTGGATAATATTTATAAAATACAGTATTGTTAGTTGACAAGTTTCAATTGTATATTGAATTAAAATTAAAACTATTTAATTAGTATATATAGCGTCACAGGCTGAAAGCCACTCTGATGAGTCCTGAACCAGGACGAAACGCTTTTTATTACCCTAACTGCTCTTCCTTTGCCCCTCTGTGCTAGGGTCACCCTGCGCGCACACTTGTGCGGTAGATGGATACGGCACCACGCCGCTGTACCCTTTCTCTCAAATGAAAAGAGATGAGAGCAGTTGAAAGTAACACCCCTCTTCTACATCCACTGGTCGTTGACCGAGTGAGTATAGGCCAGGAAGTCGACTTTCCGGGTCAGTTTCGTCTTGTGTTCGACTCTCAGGTTGTTGACGCGCCAGGAATCACTAACAATCAATCAATCATTCAGTAGAATAAGAGCAATTTTATTTCCACAATACAAAGAATATTTAAAAAAAATAAAATCTGATGCCGGAGTATCTCCGAGAGAATGATCAAAAGCGAGAGTCCTTGGGAAAAGATACGCCCGAAGTTTCTGAATCACAATATCACGTAACGAGTCATACAGCCTATATTTCGTCACTTGCAGCGAGCTCGATAACTTCGGCAGCGACCAATTCTGATAAAAAGAGTATACGACCAATGGTTACGACAATGTATGTGCTTTCATAATGAAAACGGGTAACAGAAAAGATATAGTATACACAACATACTTAATACTCGAGTGTAAGACGACTTTGTTTTCAATCGTTGCAAAAGAAGAAAATAGCGTGCCCTACAATAGAGGGGAGGCAAGGCAAAAACTGAAACGAGAGGTGTCGAGTGAAAGGCTCAACGGGATGGCCTTTATCTTAATACTTCGAACGATTGTTATATGATAAAACGTCTGCCATATACGCTATGGTTGAGTTAATTCGAATTCACTTAATTTCACTGTTCACTGTTCACTTATTTTTTTCTTTTGTTTTGGAGTAGCATGATTGATTACATTGGGTTCAAATGTCGTCTCTATGTTTACGGATCGAAAGTGGTATAGTCCTGCTTTCTTCAAGGTGTATGGATTTGTTTTTTCACAGTCGTCGTGTGAATAAAATTGGTCGCAAAGAAAGTAGGTCGAAAGTTTACGCTGTGGTTCGGCCGCTCTGGAAGTAGAGGAGGATATTGGTGGGAGATGGAATGGGAAATGTTAGCAGTCAACAATACGAAATGGAAATACGAAAGGAGTATTGTAGATGGATATTGCATGCATTTTTTCTGTTTACATTACTTTCAGGTTTATTTCTTACAACACAGTTTTACATAAAATTTCAGTTGTGAAAACGTAATTTTATTTCCCACACATTTTGAAGAACGATGACAATCTTTCCACAATTAGTTTTCCTTAATTATTATACTTCAGTACTGAAAACGTTGTGATTAATATATAATTAATTAATAATTACATATAAGTTATGTATATTGAGCGCAGTATGCAAATACCACTTACTATAAATTGATTACAATTAATGCTTGTGTATTGAAGCATCCCACAGTTGTCATGCTTCCGTCATCCCCTACTTCCCAAAACCTTACATACACTTTAAAGTAACCTTCAACAACAGGCAATGAAGATGTCTCTGCATCAATTTTGATCACTTCCTCCTTCAAAGGATATTCTCCCTGAAAATATAACCACGAGTTTAGATGTTCAATTCTCATCAGATTACCCAGGTGGAAACGATTGGTAATATTTGTATTAGAGCCGGACAAAAACGCCCTCAGTTCCGTTCGTTCTCGGGGACGATACCAGGCGCGCCGATACTACTGTGTCCGAAAATGTCAGTTCCGGAACTACCATTATCGAGAACAAACGATACCGAAACTTGGCCTGTTATCGGTGTGCGCCGACCGCGGCGAATAAATGCTGGAGGCGTCACCAGAGCTCTCGCCAGCGTTTAGTATAGTTCAAACTCGAGGCAGTCTGGCGGCATGGCTTCTTGAATAGACAAACTATTTTTGCGATTAGCGTGATTTGTACGTTGGCCAATGCACAAGTAATCAAGCGGCACCTGTAATTTTTGTAGACAGCCTTCGGCTTTTGACATGTATATAATAAATATTTTTATTCAGACTTTTTCAAATACAATTTCTAATACAACAGTTAACAATTAAAGAGAAATATAAAAAATGAAATTAAATTAATGAAAAATACAATTATGATCAATATTTATTTCGCCTATTTTCACGTAAATATTTTTTAAGGCATATTTAACTTTCTAAGCCTTTTTTCTTGAAATGTATTTCTATTTTCTTCTACTTGGGTTAAAAACGTATGTTCAAATCATTTCCACTTTCACTGATCCCAGCCGTTTGGCACCGTACCTCTATTTTTTAACTAGATCTAGACCGACATTATGAATCTTTAGATACTCACTTTCCTCTACATTCTTTATACAAAGAAAAGAAGCGGATTATCGTATGTGACCGATGGGTCATGGGTGATCGCTGAGATCAGATTCGCAATGCAAACATCACTCGCGTCTCAGAGGGCAAGTCGATAACCGCGACTTCCGACTTTGATATCTCTCCGTCCCACATGTTCTTCCAGGAAGGTAAAGGAAATGGAAGGAAGGTTCTGTTAATTGAAAGAATTACGCGTTAGGTCTGTTTCGTATGCCAGTGATACAATTAAAGTCAATTGAAAAATTTATTTTTATCATTTCTAGGCTTATACTAAATTACAGCATTTTCTATGGCGCAAAAATGTTATAAATTTATTAATTTCCGTCATTTTATATGGTGTATCAATGTAGTATATTATAATTAATTATGTATTTCGAATTTCTGAATTTCTCTAACCGTGTGTGGCGATGGAGCAAGGAGCTGAATAGGCTGATTTGCAGTGGGCACCATTGTTTGGCCGCCAATTGTTTCACCCAATTCAGAGGCCATGGCGGCTTACATCCACTGTTACACAATGAATTGTGCCCAGTGACGAAAGGACGTTTTCGCGCAGGGAAGAACAGTACCCACATCAATTTTGTTTCGCATAAGTGTTTTATTATGTAATGATGAAATTAATATCAGATGTTAATTGTGTTTAATAAATATACCTTACATTCGAACTAGTAAGAAACTTAAAT
Organism: Acheta domesticus; assembly: GCA_031308135.1. NCBI lineage: Eukaryota > Metazoa > Arthropoda > Insecta > Orthoptera > Gryllidae > Acheta > Acheta domesticus. Next base: position 127,899,399 of record JAHLJT010009419.1, read on the forward strand.
GACATAACAATAGATTTCAAATGAATTATTTTTCCCTTAAAATTTATATTTGTGCTTTGATATGTAATTCTGGAATGTAACTTTTATCATTATTTTCTTTGCTTACTTGAAAATAAACTGCAGGACCATTTACATTATTAGAAATTCCGATTAGTAACCTTGATATCAATATTGTGTAATAATTCACAATGTAAAAACAATTGATGAAAATTATTTTATTCTATTTTATTGATATTGTTAAAAAGTTCATTTTAAATTACTTTTTGCTCACTTTTTTGCATTTAATTATTTCAAAAATTGTATTACTTTCTCTCTAAAATTATTTGCAAATAATCGAGTGATTGTTACTTTTCAACCAATTAATAGATAAACTGAAATTGTATTTTATTACGATTATAATTAATGAATTACAATTAAATGAAAGAGTTCTGCGATCACAATATGTGGCGATCTTAAATCCTGCAATTGCGTTGAGCTGCCGAGCCGCCGAGCCTGCGCCGAGCACCCGGCGGCGGCCGCTTCTGCCGAGACTGCGGGTACCGGCCGATACTGACGAGAACAGCCGAGAATGAAGCGGTTCCGATCGTCCCGATTCTTGAGAGAGACCTACGTGTAGATTTCAACAGGCAGATAAGGAGCGCGCGCGCGCGACCTTCGAGGCTCCGAGACTGAGAGAGCAAAGCCGGCGAGAACGATCGATAATAGAATGCATTTTGCCCGGCTCTAATTTGTATAGATGTACGTGTTTACGTAGACGAATGTGTCTTGTGGACGCATGTGTGTGTGCGTGTGAATATGTGCGTAGGGGGCATTTGTTTCAATATTTCCTCAACTTTTAAACAAATTGTAAAATGAAAATAGTTGGGTTTATACCATTTATTTCGCGCGACATGAAATTCAAAACCATGTATATTAACCATATATTTGATATTTAGTGTTTTCAAAGATGTTGATGTGCCATATTCTCATTCTAAGCGTAAGCTGGGAAGAGTGTAACGTCTTTATGAACTCGACTTTGCTGAAGCAACACATGCAATTGTTTGCCTTTGACTTCCGCTCTGTGAGGGACGATAGTGTGATCAAGGAGACTATATTGTTATCAGAGTTGGGCAGTATCGAAAATACTTGTATTTAAAATACGTATTTTCGATACTTTTGTAATTTGTATTTTGTATCGAAAATACATTTTTAAACATGTATTTTGTATTTGTATCGAAAATACTTTCTGATAGTATTTTGTATTTTCAAAATACAAAAATACTTTCTTTAATCCGTCACAAACATTCATTGGGCAAGTAAATGGAGAGGGTCCCGCCACGTAGACGAGTGGAGCCGGATCCTCCGGTTTCCCCGATTAAGTTTTCCCCCCGTCGTCGGTTCAACCGGAGATAACCTGAGGAGCGCTGTAATCACGGTGTGAGATATATTTCTTACGCCGTGGTTGTAATCGCGAGCTCTGATTCAATTTCTCGGAGAGTAGTCTCCGCGTGCCAGATCGAGTGCTGCCCATGTGTGTGCCTGGTGGCCCTGTGGTTGTTCGCAGTGATTAAAAACTTTTGCTTGCGGTGTTTTTAAGAGCTGATATTTCGTTATGGTATATTTAGGTAAAAATCTATTTTTTTCCTGGGTACCTTGTACTAAACGAAGCTTCGTATGAACATTTTAGGTTTATTTGAACTAAAACCGTCAATTTTGTAGCGCCTAAGCCTATTTTAATATTAATGCCTATTTGTGCCTATTCTACATTTAAGAACCTAAAATGAGACTAATTTGCCTAACTTCTTTTGTCTATGGCTCCTTTTACCTTTCTCTTCTTTGTCGGCACAACAGATAAGGATGATATTAATTTTACGTCACTTTTAACAACCTAAATTTCATAAGTAATTAGATAAGAAACATTCATTTTCTCTTGAAAACTTGGAGAACGTATTTGTAATTTTTTGTGAGGCAAAATACTGTAGGAATAACTCTAACTACTAAACTTGTTAAATAGTATTATCGCAAAATGTTCAATACTGATTCTTCCTAATATTGATTTATGTTCTTATCTTTAAAAATATAATAAATGGTCAATAAGTGAGTTTTCTTGTATGTTACGAGTTTTATTAGTGCCTATTCTACCATTTAAAAAGCCTAACAGATGCTGAAAGAACCTATTTTAGGCACCTAAAATGCATATTTTAAAACCTAAAAATCCGCGGTATTCAACAGATATCCATATCATTTGTGATGTATGTTCATACTTTAAGTCTGAAAGGCACCCGTAGTTAATTATCTATATCCTGCAATATTTGTCCCAAACTATCACCTCCCAAGAACTCATGGTGATATCTTTGTATTCCTTCGCTTCTTAGCATGGACAAGATGCCTTTCAGACTTAAAATATGAACATACATAAAAAATGATAGGGGCCGTCTAAATTACGTAACGCAAATTTCGAGTATTTTCAATCCTTCTCCCCCTTGTAACGCACTTCCTTTCTCTGCGTATATAAAGCAGTGTAACGCTGCGTTAGACCCCCTCCCACCCCCTTCTGCTACACGTAATTTATGGATGACCCCATACTGTTACTTGAAATGGGTTGAAAATTTCATTTGCAACATTTTTGTATAAAGAATATTATATATTTTTAATAATAAAATTTTAAATGTGATGTGATTTTAAATGTGAATTTTGAACGTGAATGATTGTTTAAAAGAGAAAAAATAGGATAGACGTTCTTATGTGTAAAACACCGTTGGTTGTATTTTGTATTTTTAAAAGTATTTTAAAATACTATTTTGTATTTTTTATCTAAAATACTTTTATGAAAGTATTTTGTATTTGGTATCTAAAATACTTTCGGTGAAGTATTTTGTATTTTGTATCTGAAATACATTTTTCAAGTATTTTGCCCAATCCTGATTGTTATGATAGAATAAATATGGATGGGATGATGATCAGATGCGATACGTAGTTAATTGTACCTTAACTGCTCCGCATTCTTTCAATCTGATCCAAGTAATTGAGATATCAAGAGGTGCATATCAAGGCCAATCGTCTTAAAATAGCAATCAAAGTGCAATAGCATTCTACATAGGTACTCGGCCGTTCATTCCCACAAGCAACTTAAATTGGCCTTAAAGGCCTTAAATTGTGGCCTAAAACAGACGATATTATATACCGAAAAGCAGTTAATTTTATTGATTGCTACTGTATTCAAGAGTATTTTTCTGACTTAGAAAACTGTTACTATAATAGTATCGTATTCTCTTATCTTCTCTTAAAATATTGTTTCAGACACTTTATTTTTAATACAGGAAGATTATGTGGTAGATTTTTCAAATGTGTTATTTGGTTTGTAAAAATTGTAATCGAGTTATTTTAGTTAGAATTACTTTCATTATTAATACTAGCAGAAGTACCCAGTGACAATTTGAAGCACATTCGTCAGCAAAATGAATTTTTTCCAATAATTTCATACTTCTCGCACAACTAATATATTCTAATACTAACTCGCGTAACTAACACAGACTCAATTGAAAACTTAAAATTTATAAATAGATTGAAGAAAAGCTGTTATATTCATTCTTTACTATAAACATTTTGGATTAGACAATTGACTGTAAAATAAACAATAGTTCTCTCTTATCGTATAGACAAGTAATTCTGTGCATTGATTAACTCAATCGTCGTAATCGTCGCAGTCGTCATCTTTTTGAGGCTCGCAGCTAAGCAACTGCATTGATACACTCTTAAATGTGTGATGTACTAGGCGAAAAAAGTCCACGTAAGTAAATATTGTGTAAATATATTAAGGTTTCTGGATGTAAATCCCAGTACATAGTCTGCAGTGTCAAAGGAAGCTAGGACAAAAGTTTCATAGATATTGATTCAATTTATCGCGCACAATAAGAGTTTGTCGAGCTGTAACTAAATGTAATTGTCTCTTCATGTTTAGATATAGAAAATGTACATCATCATTATTATTATTATTATTATTATTATTATTATTACTACTACTCTAAATCACGACTAAAGATGTTATGTGTCGGTTGAATATAAAATCTACTCCAGGTTGCAACCAGCTACCTAAGGGATAGATCTAGCGACTGTGCCACTACAATACTTTGCGCAAAATGTGGGATGTTCCAAATAAAGCGATTTCTTGCACTTCCCAGTCTATTGGATTACCTGGGAGTTTAGACAAGTTCTTACACAAATTTTGCGGAACAAATCCCAGAGCTCCGATAACTATCGGTACGCCCAGTGCTTTTACGCCCCACATTCGGCTGATCTCGATTTCCAAACTCTTGTATTTAAGACGTTTCTCTGCCTCCTTGGTAACGACGTTTTGATCGCAAGGTACAGCAACATCGACAAGTAAACACGATTTTTTCTCCATATCTCGGATGACTATATCCGATTTGTTTGCTGCTATCATGCGATCAGTTTGAATTTGTTGGTCGTACAATATCGTACACAATCCAACAGACGTCACCGGTTTTGGTGAGTGTTTGTACCACTTGGGGCATGTGTTCGGAACTTCGAGGGCGGTGCAGATCTGCCAGTGGAGGTAGCTACACACCCTGTCATGTCTTTTCAGGAATTCGGTATTTGCTAGGATTGGAGAAGCTGAGACAATATGATCAATGGTTTCTACTTGCTCCTGGCAAATGCGGCATTTATCATCTTGGGAAATTTTGAGAACCGCTTTATCATAATGTCGTGTTCTCAAGGCATGATCTTGGGTAGCTATTACAAGTGCTTCAGATTCTGGCTTCATTCTTCCCCTTTTAAGCTACATAAATGATTGATCTTTATTGATCTGCACCTTGTCCATTCTTTTTAGATATTGTCCGTGTAGTGGTTTGTCTCTCCACGATTTCTTTAACATTTTCTGTGTCTCAAATTGCATGTTAAGTAGCATCAGAAGTTCAGTGTCTCTGTCATTCTGGGTGTCTTGCATAGTCTTGTTCGCAATGTTTCTTGCTACACTTACAATGCCTCTGTTTCCCATTCTTCGGTCAGATTTCATGACCTGCCTCATTAGAGGGTCATCTTGATGGCTGACTACATACTTTCCCATCCCGGTTATTGCATTGTGCCAGGAGGCTTCAATTTGTCTCAGGTCCTCTTCCTCCTTCCTTAGTGAAACATAAAGTCTATGTACATCAGCTCGGGGGTGGGCGACATGATGCATTGTAAGCAGTTTTCTGGTTTTTTCGATCCATAATGCGAATTTCCTGTTCAGTCCAGTCTACTAGTTCGAAAGTGTATTCGGCTACAGACACCGCCAAACTACCTATTGCTGATATTTTATTCCTTGAGTTCAGAGCGGACTGCAAGGACAAGTCTCACTCTTCTAGTAATACTCCTTGCGAATTCTCTCTTTCATTGTGTCGTACGAGATTGTCTCACATTCTTCAATGCTCAGATATTTGTAAGTTTTACCTGGCTCAAGATCTTGAATCACAGTGTGTCTATCAACTTCAATGTTCTCTGAAGTGGTCATTTTGCCTCTTTTTAAGTTGGCTTTTGCACACTTGTCAAGAACAAACTTCATGCAGATGTCATTGCTAAAATCATTGATGACAGACAGCATTTGGGAGAGAATCGCTTCATTCTTAGCAAACACTTTAAGATCATCCATGTAAAATAAATGTTATATAGTCCTTTCATCACCATGGAGCTTGTAACCAAAGTCAGTGTGCGACAGCTGTCTTGATAGGGGAATCAAACTAATGCGAAACAGCAGAGGGGATAGTGAATCTCCTTGAAAAATTCCTGTTAATCTGAATACTTCTTGTTTCTACTAGTCCCTTTCCGCTATGGATTAGTAACCTGGTGCTCCACCTACTACCCTTGCAAAACTCAACAAGTCTAGGATGAAATCGATAGATCTCCAGGGTCTTCAAAATCCAATCGTGTGGTAAACTGTCAAAGTCAATCCAAGATATGCTTAAATTACGTTTTCGTTTCTTTACATTATTCAAAATTATTTTATTCAGAAGCAAGATTTCCTTACAGCCATAGGAACCTTTACGACATCCTTTCTGTTCAACTGGCAACAGATGGTTCTTCTCTAAGTGCCTACACATTTTGTCAGCTATGGCTGCAGTTATAAGTTTGTACATTACTGGCAGGCAAGTAATTGGCCTGTAGTTCTTCGCCAAGGAGCTGTCTCCTCCTTTGGGTAGCAAATACGTGATGCCGCGAGTGAGCCATTCGGGGAGTTCGTTAGGGTTTCCTAAAATTTTATTAACAGCCTTTGCAAGATGAGAATGTAGTGCTGTTAATTTCTTAATCCAATATATCTGGATCTTATCAACCCCAGGTTTCCCATATTCTTAATTGTTTGGCGTAGGTCCTCTTTCGAGAATCCTTGAACATGTTCCACTGTTTCCACGAGTCCATTGCAGCATCAACTTCAGATTGGAGCCACGATGCGTCTTTGTTGTAGGATCTGGTTTCCTCCCAGATTCTTGACCAAAAGGTTTGGACGTCATCTTTTGAAGGAGGGGCAGCATTGCCATTCGGTTTTTGAGTCAGACTGCGATAGAATCTCTTCGAAGCTGTTTCAAACAACCGGTTCTGTACACGGAAATCGATTCTACGTTTGTACCGTCTTATTCGTTGAGCCCATGCTTGGAGTTTTTTCTTTTAGCTTTTCAGCTACCATTAGCCTTGTTGTGTCATTGTCAATTAGGTATTTTTGTTCAACATGGAGTATTTTTTGTTGAACATGATACGTGTGGTTTGACTTAGAAGATGCCTCGGCTAGGAGTGATATTTCACGCCGTGTGCGGCTATCCGTTTCATAATTCTTTTGATCCATGGAGGTACGGAGCTTTTTACTCTGTCTGGCTGTCGACCATCGGTGTTCTTGGCTGGCCCCAAGATTATCTGAGATACTAGATATCCAGTTGCATACACGATGTGATTGATTTCAGTAATATCTAGATCTCTACTTGAGGCCTGTACAACCTCATTTAAGACAGAATTCGCTGTTTCTTGCACTCTCTTAGCTTTAGCATTTTCGTAAATTCTCCTCAACGCTGCACGAGATTCGAATGGAAGTAGACGAACTCGTTCTATCTCGCGTCGGAGGAGGTCCCGCATCATGTCCTTATCGTGTGACTCATGGCCAGATGAATTTATACCAATGACGAATGTTTCATTTGGAAGAGATGAACCTTGAAGGGGATCATCGTTTTCAGGCATGTTAGATGGTTCTAAATGTTCGTCATGTGGATGGTTCGATCGATGAACATACTCCGCGTTTCTCTGGATGTCTGCAAGTTGTTCTGCTGTGAATTTTTCACTGCTGAGTATGTATCGTCGTTGACTGGCAAGCTTCTTTGAGTCTAGGGTAGGTCTCATATCTGGGTTCCGCTCTCTCCATATCTTAACCCTTTCACTGCTAACGACGCCTATAGGCGTCCGGATTTTTCGTGCCCCGTGTGCTAACGCCGCCTTTAGGCGTCCGCCCGGAGTCGCTTCTGCTGTGCTAATGACGCCTATAGGCGTCTTGTACTTCGCGGCTGTCTTTCGCATTCTTCTGAATGGCTGAGGACCTGAAGGACATGTGGCAATATATGTTCGTTTTGTAAAGGTTTGAACTTTAGTTTGAACCCTCCTAGTGACTGCTGCTGTGGATATTCTCCTTGTTATGAGTTGAAATGTTTGTAAACTGATCGACTGCCGTGCGGCGGTCCTCGTCACCCATGAGGTGTTGGCGCGCAGCTTCAAGGAGGCCCTTCCCTAATGACCCTAATAATACTTTTTCCAGGGTTTTCGGGTACGATGTACCACCGTTACTTTGTGTTAATATTTCTTGCTAAAAGTTTTTTGTTTATATGCATAACTATGCGAATATCGACTTCTTTTGTGAAGGAAACAAGGCTCAATGAAAAATGTTGAATTTTGGCTTTCTTGTTTTTCACGGAGTCGTTAATACCTTTCATTGTTAACTAAAGTATGAAATTTTATCTAAATGCGCTGCGAATCACTGAAAAATATCACTCGCGACTTGCAAAATGGAGTGATACGTCTTCTAATGAAATGCATGTTTTCTTTTAGTATGTTTATTCATGCCGAGAATTTAAAAAATCCTCAGTAAACGAATATTCAACGCCTATTTTCGGGGCGATAATGTCTCGAGATATGTTTTTGCTTACACTAAGAATACTTCATTCCAGTAACATTGTAGAGCGTTGCGGCAATCGCGTTTTCAAAATAAGAGATGTCAGTGCCATTTGCCGAAGCTTAGCAAACTCATTCTCTACGTTCGGGAAGTTGTGCGTCGATGAAAGCCTAATTTTGTTCAAGGGACGGCTGTTTTTCATACAGAATAATCTTTTAAAATGAATCAGGTTTGGAATCATACTGGTAGTGCTGTGTGATTGTGAAAAGGCAATGAATCTCAATTATTATTCGCCGTGAGTTCCGATACTTTTGTGAAAAATGTAATGTGGATTTGAGTGTTACGCCATGTTTTGAAGTGTAACACCACAAATGAATTTCTAAATTCCCAATATATTAAAACATTCAAAAAGTGTTTATGAGGTCCTTGCGTTACACTGTTTTAAAATGTAATTCACGGAAAAAATGTAATTCACATATTTGAAAACGAAAACAATTTTAAAATTTAAAAACAAAACACAAAAATGTTTATTTCTATGAACGCCAGCATCGGCCCAATGTCCATATCAAAAACAAGGATAGGATATATATGCGAGTTTGTGTTGTGGGGCCACCTACACCCTGCCAGTGCGCGCCCTTCGGAACCAGGGAAAGGCGCCGCACACAGCGGTCGCCGGCCGCCGCGGTGCGTCAGCACGGGGCGGCGAAACCCTGAGTGGGGTCCGTAGCAGCGAAAAGGTTAAAAACTTCTATTTCTGAGCCCCCATTTTTCGCTTTTGCATAGTAAAAGCACCACATCACCTCCATTAATTCATCCCGTGTCCATCTCTGACGATGGCTTCGAGCTACTGCCGGCTCTGGGTCCCTGGGACTAACATCCGTGGGATGGCCAGATGTCGACAAGGTGACATTAGCTCGGTTTCTGAGCAGGTATGGGACATTGGTAGAACAAGGCAGGTTAAGGTTCATTTCATTGCTTGTTCTATTCATTTTGCTCATTGGTTTCAAGTGAAGATTCGCAGGTAGCAAGTTCGAGTTCACAGATCACACTTAACCCTCGGGTTGTTTCCTGCCATCCGTTACTGCGACCCACAGTGGCCTCGGGGCATCCCCCCGCAGGGCCCAGCAAGGGGTCCCTCCGATCGCCAGTCGGCATTACTAAACCCTACGGGATTTTCACTGACTGCTGAAGGCAGCCTCCTTCGCTGACTAATGCAAGGTTCGGGCCTCCACTCTAATCAGTGGCCTGGTGTGCCAACCCAGTTTCTCTCCTGTACCCTCCATGGGCCGATAACAGGAAGTCCAAAGGTTCATGACCCTTCCCTCTCTACTTACTTCCCACTCTCCTCAAAATGGAGTACTTCTTCGTCGGACCCCTCACCTTCAACCTATTCAGCAAGGGAGGCCTTACCAGTAGCTAGGCTACCACTGACATAGCTCTCAGGCTCATGGGGGTACTTAAGCTCCACCACCAACTCCAAGGTCGTGTACACCCTAGGTGGGGGTTATTATTATTATTATTCCATTACATCACGACTAAAGATCTTATGAGTCGGCTGAATATAAAATCTACTCCAGGTTGCAACCAGCTACCTAAGGAGCAGATTCGGTGACTATCAGTGCCTCTACAATACTTTACGCAAAATGTGGGCTGTTCCAAATAAAGCAATTTCTTGCACTTCCCAGTCTTTTGAATTACCTGGGAGTTTAGACAAGTTCTTACTCAAATTTTGCGGAACAAATCCCAGAGCTCCGATAACTATCGGGACGACCTGTGCTTTACGCCCCACATTCGGCTGATCTCGATTTCCAAACTCTTGTATTTAAGACGTTTCTCTGCCTCCTTGGTAACGACGTTTTGATCGCAAGGTACAGCAACATCGATAAGTAAACACGATTTTTTGGCCAAATCCCGGATAACTATATCCGGTTTGTTTGCCGCTATCGTGCGATCAGTTTGAATTTGTTGGTCGTACAATATCGTACACAATCCAACAGACGTCACCGGTTTCGGTGAGTGTTCGTACCACTTGGGGCATGTGTTTGGAACTTCGAGGGCGGTACAGATCTGCCAGTGGAGGTAGCTACACACCCTGTCATGTCTTTTAAGGTATTCGGTCTTTGCTAGGATTGGACAAGCTGAGACAATATGATCAATGGTTTCTACTTGCTCCAGGCAAATGCGGCATTTGTCATCTTGGGAAATTTTGAGAACCGCTTTATCATAATGTCGTGTTCTCAAGGCCTGATCTTGGGCAGCTATTACAAGTGCTTCCGATTCTGGCTTCATCCTTCCCCTTTTAAGCCACATAAATGATTGATCTTTATTGATCTGCACCTTGTCCATTCTTTTTAGGTATTGACCGTGGAGTGGTTTGTCTCTCCACGATTTCTTTAACATTTTTTGTGTCTCACACTTCATGTTTAGCAGCATCAGAAGTTCAGTGTCTGTGTTATTCGACGTGTCTTGCCTAGTTTTCTTCGCAATGTTTCTTGCTACACTAACAATGCCTCTGTTTCCCATTCTTCGGTCAGATTTCATGACCTGCCTCATTAGAGGGTCGTCTTGATGGCTGACTACATACTTACCCAACCCGACTATTGCGTTGTGCCAGGAGGCCTCAATTTGTCTGAGGCCTCTTCCTCCTTCCTTACGTGCCACATAAAGTCTATGTATATCAGCTCGAGGGTGGGAAACATGATGCATTGTCAGCAGTTTTCTGGTTTTTCGATCCATGGTGCGAATTTCTTGCTCAGTCCAGTCCACTAGTCCAAAACTGTATTCGGCTACAGGTACCGCCAAACTACCTATTGCAGATATTTTATTCCTGGAATTCAGAGCGGACTGCAGGACCAGTCTCACTCTTCTATAATACTCCCTACGAATTCTCTCTTTCATTCTGTCATTCGAGATGGTTTCACATTCTTCAATGCCCAGATATTTGTAAGTTTTACCTGGCTCAAGATCTTGAATCACAGTGTGCGTATCAATTTCAATGTTCTCAGACGTTGTGAGTTTCCCTCTTTTTAAATTGATTTTTGCACACTTGTCAAGACCAAACTTCATGCAGATGTCATTGCTAAAGTCATTCACGACAGACAGCATTTGGGAGAGAATCGCTTCATTCTTGGCAAACACTTTCAGATCATCCATGTAAAACAAATGTGATACTGGCCTTTCATCACCATGGAGCTTAAAACCAAAGTCAGCTTGCGACAACTGTCTCGATAGTGGGATCAAACTAATGCAAAACAGCAGAGGGGATAGTGAATCTCCTTGAAAAATACCCCTGTTAATCTGAATACTTCTTGTTTCTACTGCTTCCTTTCCGCTGTGGATTAGTAACCTGGTACTCCACGACTTCATACTAGCCTTGCAAAACTCAACAAGTCTAGGATGAAATCGATAGATCTTATTATTATTATTATTATTATTATTATTATTATTATTATTATTACAGCCCCTCGGGAGGAACATTTACAACATTCAAGCTTTTTAATACAAATTGTCTCAAGTTGTAAAGTTATTATATTTCAAATGTCTCTCTGAACTAGTAATCCCATGTGATACATCTAAGAATTAAATGCTAGCGTGTACGTAACTACCACTAAAAGTAAGTCTACGATGTACGAATGAAACATTGAGTGATGAATTTTTACACAAAGATTGCAATGTTACTTTCATGCGAGTTATGTGCATTTTTTTGAATGAATATATGAGGACTTCTTAATACATACTTCTGGGATCATTTACAGTACATTTGAGAAGTGGCGGTCATGTGGGTTCATATTTCCTTGTGGTTTCTTGTATAAAACAGTGGTCCACACTTTCTGTTTTATCGACTCTGCGATACTTGTCCCTTTTCTTGTAAA
>JAHLJT010009419.1:127912395-127940138 GCA_031308135.1 Acheta domesticus
TTAAAAAAACTCAAAAATATTGGTATTTATATATGACATATTACCTATATTTACCACATGTCAGTCAACATATAACAACAAAAATAATTTTGTAGGAACGCCAGATACGTGATAACGTACAGGAGAATTTCAGCCATATTATTTTACATCATAACCTTGTTATCTTTCAACCTACATAAAAAATCTAGTGACGTGGTGGTATCATTTTTGAGCAACGGAATGGATAATGATAAATGGTCTGCTGGGAATATTTTCTGTTGAGAAATAAGAAACTGTCTTTATTAGATAAACTATACTTGGAGACAGCGTTCAACTTGCAGGCAGTAGCTGTTGTTTTCAGGTCAGTTTTGGGGTATACTTGTAATATGGGATATCATGACGTGGTGCTAAACCATAGATCTTGACAAGTTGGGCGTGGATAATTTGTTTCCACCATATCATGTCTGTCTTTATACTTAGTAGGGGCTCGTATACTACACAATGTGCTGAATAGGCTCGCTGCATTGACCAGAGGACCGACAATCATCATAGGCACATCTGGGTGTTTGATGATGTATTTCAGGTAATTCTTTGCTACAGATACTTAGTCTTGGATTCCAACCACGAACCTCTCATTTTCTGAGATGTTTGTTCCTCAATCCATTTCTTTCATTTCACTGGGTTATTTTCAAAAATAACCCAGTATTTAATTAATTTAGCACCCAAATTATTTTTCGGACCTGATCTTATTTCTCCATTTCTAACTGAAAAATTTTCATTTTCCATTATAATACGAAATACAGCTTTATTTAATGCATGTTTCGTTTAACATATTTTCCTAAATAATGGAAGTATCCTCAAGTCATTCCAATTCTTAAACCTCTTCAAAAATTCAAAAAAATTAATGCTTTCTATTTTAGCAACGCTGACCCTTCCATGTTACCGAAAGGAGGTATCCCAAATGAGCTAGCTGGCTCTCCAACAAAATGAACGACAAAAAGTCGCATTTGTTACAGTATTGTTCAAGTTTCTTTAAAGTTCCTGCCGGTAATCTAAACAATTTGTTTCGCAACGATTGATACAGAGATAAATTCTGACATTTGTTTCATCCATTTCATTTGTTCATTGTATTCCCTGTCGTGGCTAGCCTGCTTGAGTGGTTCCGAATAATGACCGATAAGCACTATTGGCAGGTGCAGCTACTCCTTGAGTGCTGCTTTCATTGGCTATGATAGTTCTGGAATTATTGTAAATATTACCGCAAGTCACATTTGCGTTAGTATTTACAATAATTCGAGAAAATGTAATAAAACAAAATATTTAGAAAACTTTTGAAGCGTTGATTGAAGCGATGATTTACTTTTCGTTTCGGTGCAATAGATACTTTTCATTCTGTGTGTGATTAAAAAAACACCTACATTTTTCAGAAGTTTTTTGATTTTTGGTCCACAAACATCATGACCGAAATCAAGCTTCTGGAATATGCGAGAGAATTCAAATCTTTTCCATTGTTGAGAATTTCGGAGAAAAATGTTCAATAGTTTTTGAGAAAATTTGGTTAGAACATTTCAGAAAATTTGCAAATTCTGTTCCCCTATGGTCCACTTATGGACATTTCAAAGCCCATCATTAGAGATTCTTTGAAGCTTTTGTGTAAAGAAACGCACTGAAACATAAAATAGTACATCTGTAATGAAAATTTTGACGACGTGAGAGACAAGTCAAAAAAATTAAATTTTTTGTAATTTTTGAAAAAAACAAGGTACAGAGCAATATGACATTTATCTGATCTGACAGTATATATACCTTCATCCCTGCCCTTTAAAGAAAAAATTTGGAGCCGTTTTTGCGAAAATCTTCTTTTTGTAATTTTTTAAAATTGCACGCAATGTTGCACGAAAACTACTAGTTTGTTATAAAATGTACATGATCTAAATGAAAGAACTCACTTTGGAGATCAAATTTTATTTGAAGGAAAAATCTCTATTTTCAATTTTGTAGTTGTAAGAAGACACCGAAAAAATTCACTTCCGCAATTTTCGAAAATTCAGAGATATATGTGAAAATCGGACCTATGCCACCTTAATAAGTGTATTTTACCCTATTCTTACAAGAAATTTAAAGAAAAAATTTGGAGCCGTTTTTGAGAAAATTTTGAAAACGTCCTGGGGGCTTCATGTAAAGTACCCCCAAATTTTGAAGAAGGTTTTCAAAATCGCCACGCCTCCAGTGAAACAAGATCGGCCGGGGAATAATTATTTTGGAAGACATCGTACACATGGTTTAGGCGCTAGTAGTTTTCACAGATTGACAGACGGACGAACGAACAGACGGACGGACGGACGTTTTGCATTCATTTAGATTTTTGGTACCAAGGACCCACAAAACAGGAATTCTGGTTACACCACGTGTTAGGGGAAGTTTTCCCTTAATTTGGCAACTGGTTTTATCCACTTTTTCAGTACCAGGGCCTGCCCAATTATTTTTTCCTGCCGAAAATTCCCCGTTTTTTCGCGCAGCATTTCATAACTTTCTCTATACTACGTATATTACTCCGTATATACGTACGTATACGGGAAAGTAAAAACCAATTGAAAGCAAAATGCCCGTTCGTTCGTCCGTCCGTCCGGTATAAGTGAACAACACTAGTGCCTAAACCATGCGTACGATTTTTTCTAAATTGAAAAAAACTCTGCCCCTCTGATCTGTGTCGAAGCTCTGAGATTTTGAAAAACATTCTTCAAAACTTGGGGGTACTTTACTCAGGGACATTTTCAAAATTTTCTCAAAAACGGCTCCAAATTTTTTCTTTAAATTTCTTATGAGAATAGAATATAATACACTTATTATTGTGACATACATCCGATTTTCACGGTTAACTCTGAATTTTCGTAAGTTGCAAAAGTTTGAATACTTTTTCGCAATCTTGCTCCAATTGCAAAATTGAAGATAGAGCTTTTTACTTCCAATGAAATTTGTTTTCCAGAGTAAGTTCTTTTATTACGGTCATGTAAAATTTTTTGAAAATTTTAGTAGTTTTTGCGCAACATTGCGTGCAATATGTGCAATTTTAAAAAATTACAAAAACAAGATTTTCTCAAAAACGGCTCCAAATTTTTCTTTAAACTTTTGGTAATGATAGTGCCTAATGTACTCTATGAGAAAGACAAACACCATATCGCTCTATTCTTTTGGTTTTTCAAAAAGTACAAAAATGTAATTTTTTGACTCGTCTTTCACGTCGTTAATATTTACATTAGCGGCAATTTGTTCACATTATTGTATTAATGAGTACGTGTGCTTTAAATAAGGTCAAATTAAGTTTCTCGAAAACTCAACAGTTCTCTGTGAAAATTAGCTGAAAATTACAGAAATGTACATTACACAAAATTACACAAATGTAATTTTTTTGGAAAGATCTCTCACATCGTTTATATGCACATCTCCAGCAATTTGTAAACACTATTGTATTTGTGACTTGATGTCCTTTAAATGACTTCAAATAAAGTTTTTAGAAATCACAAAAGATTCCTGTGAAAAGGAGCTTCAATTTTCTTAAAAAAAACTAATTTAGGAGAAGGTTTTACTGTTCTTGAATATTCTTCAAATAATATTTCCTTTCTACTATTAGGAAACCGAAAAATTAAGAAAATGTCGAAATAATGTAGTGTGGGTGGCGATATGGCAAGAATATGTGTCAAGTCGGAATAGTTAGCAGAGACCAAAGGAAAAAGATACTAATACCGGAAAGCCTGTGCCATTCTGTAGCACCACTAGTTTATTCTTCAGCGCGATATAGTGCCATTTTTTAAATATTTTATTAGTTATTGATTTCCAGTATCTTTTATATTTAAGACAATCATGTATAACAACAGAATTAAATAAAAACTCATATTAAACAAAAAAATGTATACTTTATAATTAATATAATTATAATATTTTAATAGTTATATATATTTAATATTATAATTTATAATTGTAATATTTTTAATATGTGTTTTTATTTAATTATGTTGTTATACATGATTGTCTTCAGTATAAAAGATACTGGAAGTCAATAACTATTTGATACAGACAATAAAAAAACACTATTTTATTAGTTATTCTGCTACTCGGGATGGAGATGAATCCAACAAAACAGATAATTATAATTGGTCCAGTAGTTCTTGAGTTATAAATGGTGTAACTAACACAACTTTGTTTAATTTATATAGATTTTGTGACTACTACAATATTGCAAAACATGGGCTACCCAACAAACCCTTCCACAAACACTTTCCAAGACCATCAACTGACCTTCTACATTCAGAACAATGACTCAACAACAACTCCGAAATGGAACAAGAGCTACCTTCGGTATCTTTTTTGCTGGAATATATAAAATTAGGATAAATGTCAAATAGAGACATCTGAAGCCCTTATTCGATAATGATGCATATTTGTATGTCTATATTGGAAACAGTAAGTGCGCTTAATCATGGATTTCGTGCGTATATAGGACTTGCCGGTTATTTCGAATTTTCAATACAAAAGATAAACGAGAGCGATAAAAATCCAACCCAAATGTATAATTATTACGGCAAAAATTCATCACACTTGTAAATCTATCACGCAGCATTTACAAACATTTTTATGGTCGGAAAATAGCTTTAGAGACCAAAAATTACATTGCCGATGATTTCTCACTAAATTTTCACCACAAATAAAATATATTTTAGACGACCCACCATATAAAAAGCAAACCGTCCTCGAAGAGCAATCCCCGAAAATTAATCCGTTGACCGCGCGATTTGGCTCAATAAAACTGCACTTGCCCCTGTACTCGGAAAATAGTACCCAGTTTAATTCGTACGCGTGTGGGAAACATTAAAATCCCCAAAATCAAAAGAGGCATTTAGTATGTTGAGTACCCGACGCTTTCGATGTTGGGTATGCGCAGCGGGGAGTAGAGAGGACAAAGGAGCGTCCCGACGGGGCGCTTGCGGGGTGGGGCTCTGGGATGAGCAGGGCGGCAAACGATGCATGAAACAGTCGACGAAACAATGCGGCGGTGGCTATTAACGGAGCAATGGCCGAAAATGGCAGAATCGGCGAGCTGCGTTAAAACAACTGAATGAATAACACGCTCGCTATAAAAGTTCGCGGACTGCAGGACGCATATCCCAACTCCCGCCCTCCATGTCCCTCTTTCTAGAGGCGATGTCGCCAAAAACTGGTGTCATCATGGCTCTCCCCACTGTTATCTCTCTTAAAGTCCTGATTTCTGCGTCGTTTTTTAGCGTCCCAGTGGTCAGCTGCACAACTCTTATTGCAGTGTAGCTCCCATCTTCAAATCCGTCAAAATCTTTGTTGTAAATTATTATTAGTTAAATTGTAAAAAAAATCCTATTTTTTATTGACGATTTGAAACATTTTCGTTAGATGTTTATTCTAATTTGATATCAGCCGGAGATAATATTTTAAAATGGAATGTTGAAACGTTTTGTTTGCGGTAATTGTCAATTAATAAAATAGGATAAATTATTATACTAATTCTATTTCTTTCTGCTTTGGTTCCATGTCAACTTGACAAAGCTCTTCTGTTCACATATGGTCTCTGCGCCATTTTATGCCTGCCTCTGCCGACTCTTTCGCAATCTGGGCGGTCATGTGTACTGCCGCAGCTTCTCATTTCTGTTCTTCGCAGCGTACAACCCCATCTTCCCCTGCGACTAAGCCACCGCTCGCGCCATATCCCGCCCGTTCGCCCGCCCGTTCGCCCGCTCGCTCGCCTGCCCTCCCCGCTCGCCCGCCTACCCGCCCACTCGCCCGCCCCCCTCCGGCCCGCCCACCCGCTCGCCCGCCCGCCCGCTCGCCCGCCCGCCCGCTCACCCGCCCGCCTGCTCGCTCGCCCACTCGCCCGCCCGCCACTCACCCGAGCGTGGATCAGATCGACGCACAGCTCTGCCGAGAAGCGCCCCCGCAGTGTTTTTATTTTTCACCCACGCTACCTCCTCCCCTGCCTTTGTGACAGCGACGAGTACTAATGCTCATGATAGGGAAAGCGGCCTGCAGTTGTCCGTTTGCCACACGCTCTGCGTGCTATCTGTTGGAGGCGATTTACTCCGAGAATGACTGCGAGTGCGCGTTCTTCTTTAAATCGGTGTTTCATTGCTTCCTGACGGTCTAGTTTCAGAAAGATGTGATGGGTCATAAACGGGAATGAAAACTACATTGTGGAGTTTGTGCAAAAATGAAAGGAACATTGAAGCTTCAACAATACAATAGCTAAGAGAATATCACAATTTAATGATTAAAATATTCCTTCCACGGTATTCAATCAGAGAGGATGAGAACTGGAGAGGGAAAAAGAGAGAGAAAGACAGTGACAAAAGAGAAAGAGAAACAGAGAAAGAGAGAGGTGTGAGGAAGGGAGGAAAACGTGAATGTGATCGTTATTTATGTAGAGAGACTTGCCACTTTATTCATTTATTCTTTAAGAACGGTGCACTGCAATGATATAAGCTGAGATCTGTTAATGTGTCATGCACTTTCTTAATCTAAAGATATATCCATCATAATATATCTAAAGATGTAAGGGACTAATCTATAACTAGTGGTGCTACAGAATAGCACAGACTTTCCCGTATTAGTTTTCTGTTTCGTTTGGTCTCGGCTACCTTTTCGGAGTCGCCAATACTCTGGACAGCTGCCATCTATCGCCGCCCAAACTACATTTTTTCGACATTTTCTTACTTTTCGGTTTTCCAATTGTAGAACAAAACTATTATTTTCAGAATATAAAAAACAATTTAACCTTGCCCAAAATGTCAATGTTTGTTGAAAAATTTGGAGCTGTTTCAAGAAAGTGGCGTTTAAGCGCTACTGTAAATGATAAATTTGAAGCTCTTTTTTACATAAAAGTTTTGAGTTTTCGAAAAACTTCATTTGAAGTCATTGAAACCACTTACACTCAAAAATTCAATAGTGTTTACTAATTGCTGGAAATGGGCATTTTAACCGTGTGAGAAAACTTTTTAAAAAATTTAAATTTTTGTAATTTTTGAATCAACAAAACAATACCCCCAAATAAACTTTACGCCATAATAAAGAGTGAAATTAGCACTATCTGTTCGGACAGTTTGAACAAAAAATATGAAACTATTTATGAGAAAATGGCGTTTGAGCGTTTCTGAAAATGCGGAATTTTGAGCTAATTTTCAAAGAAAACGGTAGTGTTTTTGTGAAACTTTACTTGACATTATTTAAAGCACATGTACTCATAAATATAAAAATTTGAACAAAGCGCAGCTAAAATAAATATTATCGGCGGGAGAGACAAGTCAAAAGAATTAAATTTTTGTAATTTTTGAAAAAACAAAAGAATAGAGCAATATGGCGTTTATGTCATCCCATAGAGTACATGAGCCACTATACCTAACAAAAGATTAAAGAAAAAATTTGGAGCCGTTTTGATAAAATCTTGCGTTTTTCTTTAAAATATGAAATACTGCGTGCAATATTGCGCAAAAACTAATCAAATTTTTAAAAAGAATTACATGACCTTAATGAAAGAACTCACTTTGGACAACAAATTTTATTTGAAGGAAAATCTCTATCTTCAATTTTGTAGTTCTAGGAAGACGCCGAAAAAATTTCAAACTTTGGCAATTTTCGAAAATTCAGAATTGTCCGTGGAAACCGGGCCTATGCCACCTTAATAAGTGTATTTTACTCTATTCTTACAAGAAATTTAAAGAAAAAATTTCGAGCCGTTTTTGACAAAATTTTGAAAATGTCCGGGAGGCTTCATGTAAAGTACCCCCAAATTTTACAAAATGTTTTTCAAAATCTCAAAGCTTTGACTAGAATCAGATGGTCCGGGCAATATCCATTTTGGAAGAAATCGTACGTATGGTTTAGGAGCTAGCAGTGTTCACAGATGAACAGACGGACGGACAGACGGACGTTTTCCTTTCAGTTGGTTTTTCGGTATCAAGGACCAACGGGATATCTAGCTACACCACGTGTTAGGTTTTTTTTTTCTTAATTTAGCAACTGGTTTTACCCACTTTTTCGTTATCACGACCCGGCAATCAATTTTTTTTCCGCCAAAAATTGGCCATTTTTTCGCGCAGCATTACACAACTTTCCCTACACTTTGTATATCACTTCGTGTATACGTACGTATACGGAAAAGTAAAAGTTTCTGATGTAATTATGGCTGCACTAGGGGAATTAACAGACTTTAACGCGGAACGTTGGAGCTAGACGCATGGGAATTCTATTTCGGAAATCGTTAGGGAATTCAATATTTCGAGATCCGCATCCGAGAATATCTCATTTCAGGAATAAACCGCTCACCACGAACAACGCAGTGGCCGAAGGTATTCACTCGAGAGCAGAGGTGTAGAGTTGTTAGTGCTAACAGACAAGTAACACTGCGTGAAATAGCCGCAGAAGTCAATGTTGGACGTTTGAAGAACCTATCCGTTATGGCAGTGAGGCGAAATCTGGTTTTAATGGGCTAAGGAAGCAGACGACCCACTTGAGTGCCTTTGCTTGCAACACGTCATCGCCTGCAGAGCTTCTTTTCAGCTCGTGATCATATCGATCGGAACCTAAACGACTGGCAAAGTGTGACTTCGTCAGATGAGTACCGATTTCAGTTGGTAAGAGCTGATGGAAAGGTTCGAGTGTGGAACAGACCCCACGAGGCCATGGATTAAAGTTGCCAACAAGACACTGTGCAATCTGGTGTCGTCTTCATAATGGTGTGGGCTGGTTTTACATGGAATGGACTGGGTTCTCTGATCCAACTGAATCAATCGTTGACTGGAAATGGATATGTTCAGCATCTTGACCATCAGCAGCCATTCATGGACTTCATGTTCCTAAACAACTATAAATTAAGTGGTGCTGTTCCCACTTCGTTGAACTCTCTACAAATGAATCCCTTATTGTTACATATCAAAGAGTCGTACCCTAGTCGCTGTTGACTGAGTGAGACTTAGTGACTTCTTAATGTGTTCGTGTTCGGCTCACAATTGGTCGAAATTTGTTCCTCTAATCAATACAGCACGTAATGTCTGATACGGAATCGCAAAATTTCGTAGGACGCATGTTATTAAAAGAAAAAGCAGACACAATAAATTGAAATTGAAATAGACAGAATAATTCATTAAATAATTATATGTATGCATAATATATAATATATAAAATATAAATCTTTGTAACCGCTAGTCTAATTACATGCCGTAGAATTTGATTCGATCTTCACGAGAGGGAACACATAGCTGTCGATACTTTCATTGAGTTGCAATAGATTAGGCCACATGGAGTATTATAAATTTCTGAACGCACTTGCTACACGGAATGAAACCAACAAAACAAAGTTTAGTTCGCCTGTAGCCGAATTATTTCGATCAAACTTCGGATTCGATGGTGTAACCGTGTAACGGTTAGCGTAACGGACTATCATATCCAAGTTTGCGGGTTCAAACCCGATCGAAGCCGTGGATTTTTAAGGACGAAAAAATCCTTCGTACGCCTTCCTTCGGAGGGGAAGTAAAGCCGGCTGTCCCATATTAATAGATTTACTTGCATGTAAAAGATCCTGAAGCCTAAATGAAGCCTCTGAGCTAAATTCAAATCGCCTGTTTCGAGATAATACCTTCCTTCTCCGCTAGGTGAAAGGAGCGTAGCGAAATTTGCGTGGTCAGACGGAAGAGCGGGCCTGATGTCCCGAGTCCTGCCACGTAAAATATGGCATTAACTAACTAACCAAACCTTGAGATCTGCCATTTTCTCGGAGGCGTCAGCTGAGGTGACATCGTGATCAACTGTGTGGAGGAGTCTATTTAAAAGAACGTATAACACGGATATTATAAAGCTTGCAGAAGTTAATGAATCTTCACTGCTACAGAAGAAATTTTATATTTCAAATCAATTAATATTCATCAGCATAATTGAATATAAACTTTTCAAGATCGTGCGAAATCCAGAGTAATACGAATTTTTATATTACTGCCAATTCGTGTCATCCGGAGCACGTGGCACTAACGGAAAAATGCATTTAACTAATAGTAGACTATTTTTCTCTTTTCTAGCTTTTATTTTTATTTTTACTTCTACTTTTCATTCTTAATTTTACAAATTTTGTATATCATTGAAAATCTTAAGAGAATAAATTATAACACTTCGACGCAGCAAGGAAAACTGGAAATCCTCCATCGTTGGATTGCGCGGTGTGTGAAGAGACGTCGCGGGACCGTCGCACTGCTGACCTCAAAGAACGCCGGCACCCGTTGAAACTCTATATTTCCAAGACAGACAGAGAACTACTGTAAATTATAAGACCTCTTATATACAGTGAAAGTTTCGAAATCACGAGTTAAATTTATAACGCAGACGTTCGTTGAAAGAACAAGTAATTATTTTGCTAGCACGTTTATTTTAAAAGTTCTTGGATATTGAATATAATTTTTGATTTCATTAAATATCCTTCCTGTCGTAAATCGGACGCAGATAAAATTAAAAGGTATTATAAGGTTATAAAATTAGTATCACAATTTTACAAGTTTAAATAGTGTTTTTGTACATTTAACATTCAGATGGTAAATTGAAGAATTAAAAAAAAAATTCTTGAGCGAAATCTTGTGAGAGAGAAACAAGTCAGTTAAAGATAAAAGAAATTCACAAGCACATTTAAATTGGTCCAAAAGTCAATTAAGTTATGTATTTTTCACAATAGAAAGATGTAAGGTATTTTGCTATGTCTTCTCTTTTTCAGCATTATTTTTTTTAAATTGTTTATTTAAGGTCGCCTTAGAAACAGCTTGGTCATTGCCGACCACAGTTATAAAAATACAGTTTTTACATCTTTACATTATTGTATGCTAACACATTTGCATGATTATCAGATTCTAATGAAGTACAAGTACGTTAGAGCTAGAGGGTTAATACAGTATTTGTACATGAGATTGACAAACTAGTATAATCAATTACTATATACAATTTTCCAGCTTATATTTGTTAAGTAGTTGAATGATTTTCATGCATCCAGTATTAGAATTGAAAGTACAATGGAGATCATTATTAATACTAAGTTTTCGTCTGTCCATCGTCATCACATGGCAATCAACAATAAGGTGTTCTGTAGACACAGGCAGTACGCAGTTTGGGCACGGATCAGGAATAGTCTTTTTCAAAAGGTGGTTATGGCTAAGGTAAAAATGACCTATTAGCAGTCTGGTTATGATCACTTGCTGTCTTCTGCTAAGTTTAAAGGATGTGATGGGAGATTCCTAAATGTTCCTCCTAACTGCTTGTAATTTAGAGGGTGACATTTTCCAGTTTCGGTCACAAAGCTTCTTGACCGCGAGTAGGAGGTACTTATTAAGGTCAGGAAGTGAGCCACCTACTTTGGTTTCAATTTCTGGATGAGAGATTGCTGCTTTCGCTGCTGCGTCTGCTTCTTCATTGCCCTGGATACCTATGTGGTAAGGAAGCCAAGCAATTGTGATGCGGTATCCTTTACAGGAAGCGTGATACAGCTTTTCTTGGATTTCTTGGATCAAGGGGTTCAAAGAATGTCGGTTACGGACGGCGGATAGAACAGATAATGAATCAGAAAAAAATAACAATCTCTGGGTTGGATGGTCTTAGGATGCTAATGTCTACAGCTTTGATAATAGCCCAGGCTTCACAAGAGAATATGGAATAGAAGTCTGGGAGACGATAAAGGTACTTGAGAGGAGGGTTGATGGAAATAACAGCTCCACTAGCTCTTGATTGTTGCTTGGATCCATCCGTGAAGAATTGGCTATGGTTTACAAATTTGTGCTGAAACTCCAAGATTAGTTGCTTAAGGATATGTTTCGGGAGATCAGGATTTGTCAGTTTAGTTGCTTCCGTGTTTATTGACAGAGACAAATGAATCCAAGGGGGAAGGGGATTGAGTTTTCTCTTCATGGTATCATGCGGCACTGCCAAGTTCATTCCGGTACTTAGTGAGTCTAACAGCGGTTTAGGATTGTAAGGATGATTTGCATATTGGACGGATTTGGAAAGGTTACAGGTATACTTAAGTGTGGGATTTGGAGGGCAACAATGGATTGAGTTAGCGAATTTTAAGCATAGGTACTTTCTACGGAGGTCTAACGGAAGGAGGCCAGCTTCAACTAGCAGGCTAGTACATGGGCTGGTCTTGAAGGTCCCCAAACTTAGGCGACATGCAGAGTTGACAATACGGTCCAATGTTCTTAGTAAATCGTTACTAGCTGAGCCATAAGCCACGGATCCATAATCTAACTTTGGTTGTATCAAGGATTTGTAACAGTTGATTAGACAGATGGCATCAGCTCCCCATTTATGTGAAGACAACATTTTGATTATGTTAAGTCTAACAGAGCAATCAGCTTTAAGGAAGAAATGTGGGATTTCCACGAATTCTTTTGGTCGAATGTTAAACCCAGAATTTTGCTGGTATTAGTTCTTCTCAGATTATGATCACCAATTTTCAGGACTACTGAAGACGAGTTCAAAATTTTTCCAGATCTTGAGACAATCATGAATTCTGATTTAGTTTTTGATAAGATGAATCCTGATGACTTGGACCATTTATTAATCATATTGAGGGATTCTTGCATAATTTTTGTGGTTAATTTAATATCATTACCGCTGCAGAGGAGGGTGATATCATCAGCGAACAGGAATAGTTTCACTGGGCTTTTCACTGTATTACTCACTTCATTTATGGCGATGAGGAATAATAACACACTTAAAACTGACCCTTGAGGAAGGCCGTTTGGCATCTCAACATGGTGTGATGTCTTATCTTGAATACGGACCTGGAGAAATCTATGTTCAATGAAGTTCTTTATAAAAGCAAACATATTGCCCTTGATTGGCAATGTAGCAATAATAGACAGAAGTCTGGATTTATGTACCATTTCATAGGCCTTTTCAAGATCCAGTGTAACGACCATGACATGGTGATGCATGCTAAGGGCATCACAGATTTCTGAGTCAATTCCCACTAAGTGATCATTCGTGGAGCGAAACGTTCAGAAACCACTTTGGGAGGGAGACAAGAGGCTTCTTGATTCTAGTAACCATCTAAGGCGGTTACATACCATCTTCTCAAGCAATTTACATAGATTGCATGTTAGAGATATGGGCCGATAGTTAGATGGGTTGAATTTGTCCTTATTCTGCTTAAGAATCGTTATCACTATGGCTTCTTTCCGTTGATCGGGAAAGATCTGAGATGGCCATATAACATTATATATCTGAAGAAGATGGGTCAGGGCCTTCACTGGCAGATTTTTAAGAAAACTGTTGGGGATGTTGTCCGGGCCCGGAGAAGAGTTGTTACTTTTCTTCAACACAAAGTAGTTCATCCATGGTGAAAATACTGTTATAATGGTCATTGTTGGAAGCAACCAATGACGAAATAAGATCTTGAGGGATTTGAAATTTCAATTCAAGTGTATTGACATGTTCGGGATCATAATTGCAGTAGCTGGAGTTCTTAGCAAAGGATACAGCAAGTAAATTGCTGATGTCTTGCGGTTGTGAGTACTTATTACCATTTGAGTCCATTAAGATGGATGGGATGGGGTTCAACGGTGCCCCGCTAATGGACTTGATTTTATGCCATAGAAAAGAGGAGGGGATCTGTCTAGTTACTGATGACGTAAAATTGTTCCAAGATTGAAGCCTAGTTGTTTTTCATATAAAGCGAGGTTTGGCTCTCGCTTTTCTAAAGAGGGTTCCGTTTTCAATAGTTTTACTTTTCTTATACCTCTGAAACATCTTTTCTTTTCTTTGATGGCTCCTGTACATTCCTCATTCCAGAGGAACCTGGTGTTTCCTAATTTTTCCAGAGCTTAGAAGTATGGATGAACTAGCCGCAAAGGTCAACATGTTAGTAAAATCCTGAACTGTTTTATTTATAAGAGGAGGAGGAGACGAGTCTGGTTTAGGAAGGTTATCAACATTATTATTAATGTTGTGCTGGAATTCTAACCAATTTGCATGGTTAATCAACCATTTAGGGTGAGTTTTAAGATTCTTCGCCATTTGTCGATCAGAGAAGTTGATGGAAATAGGATAGTGATCACTGTCATAAAGTTGATCGAAGGTGTTCCAAACACATTTAGTAGCAATATTACTAGTCGCAAAACTCAAGTCTATTGCACTCTCCGTACCATTGCTTGCATTGAATCTTGTAGCACTTCCGTTATTCAGAAGGATTAAATCATCGTAATTATCAAGCCATTCTTCTATAGATTTACCCCTTCCATCAGTTCTTTGTGAACCCCACATGGTATTATGGCTGTTAAAATCACCCACTACTATGAATGGTTTAGGGAGTTGCGTGATAATATTGTCAAGTTCGAGAATATTCAACGTTTGGCTATTTGGTAAGTAAATATTGCACAGAGTCACCACTATGTTAAGCTTAATCGATACGGCTGCGGCTTCTAAGGAGGTTTGTAGTGGGATATTTATGACGAAAAACATCTTGTTTCACAAAAGTCGCAACTCCCCCACTTGCAATTAGAGCATCTCTTCTGTTGCAGAATACACTTTTATATCCACGTAACTGAGCACATGAGTTGCCTTTAAAATTGGTTTCTTGCAGGCAGAGAACTTGAGGGCTGAAGTCGTTGATGAGAATTTTTAAGAAAGACATTCGGGAGTGGAAGCCATTACAATTCCATTGGCTAATATCCATTAAGAAATGTAGAAAAAAAATGGGCGTAGTATTAGACTGAAGACATCTGTGATGTATCCATGTCAGTCATCACTGCATCAAGTTTTTTGATAATTCTCGAGCATCTATTTTTCACACCACGGTTTGGGTGTGTTTGGTGAACATCTCTTAACATTGCCGTTAATGCTGCAAAATCATCTGTGAATTCCCTGGCAATTGTCACTGTACAGTTATTACCTTTCGTTCTGTCAAAGAGACTTTGGAGTTGATTTAGATTTAGTGGGTAATGAACATTGGGGGATTCTAAGATGGCTTTAGTATCAGACCACGACTGGTCAACATTTTCAGAAGAGGTTTTCACTTTTTTCTTATTTTTGGAGGGTTGTTTCTTTATTTTTTCTTTATTCTCCGCAGTTTTATCATCCATGTCAGAGGTTTCCGAGTTACTGTCAATCTCGCTATCTGTTTGATTGCTAATCAGATCTGTATTCGAGCTTACAGTAGATAACGGTCTCTTTAATCTGACAGCGTTGCAGGAAAGGTCAACGTCCGTTGAGTTTTCATTTGAGGCAACTACGTTTCTCACGGTCGGCTCAAGGGGAGGAGAGGTAAGTAGAGGGGGAAAGCTGTCAAGGCCAAGGTCAGGGCTAGAACTTTCGTTCAGTTCGCTCTCGGGAAGAGTAGGTTCAAATGCATTGGGAGAAACATTATTAGAATGATCAAAACTCTCATTATTTGATTCTGTGATTTCTACTTCCGTAGGGGGAGGTAGTTAGTTAATTGAGAGTTACATGGATTTGGGCAGTTTTTTGCAATGTGGCCCTCATTTGTACACAAAAAACAAATAGGAACATCAGGGGTTACATATATCCAATGGGGGACATTATCCATAAACACTTGAAATGATTCAGGTAATTTATGTTCATCATCCGGTGAAACAAATGTTTGGCGGCGAAAACTGAGAATGTGGCTCAAGTTGGGATTATTAAATCCAGCACGAAGAAATGTTAACGGTACTACAGTTTTAACACCGAATTAGTAATGCTTCTTCAATCAGTTGATGCGGTATACTCGGGCAAACATTTGACAGAATAATTCTTTTGTTCCTGGAGATTAATGGTCTTATGGGGAATACTTGATTAGCCACAACAATGTTCTTATGATTGTAGACTAGATCATCTGCGACATCTTTGCTGGATAGGTACACACAGAGTCTGTTGTTTGATATTTTCGAAGCAAACTTAATATGAGAAGGATTAACTTTAGTTGATAACTTTTCAATAAATTCTAGTATTGGTGCACTATTTGCCGAGTCTATGATGATAGCATTTTCTTTCTTTGGAAAGAGAGATTGCATGGTAACTTTAGCATAGTTAATGGTTGTCTTACTGTTCTGGTCTCCTGAAGATTGATGAACTTGAGAGGGCTCCATGATGATCACGAAAAAGAACTTTTCACTTAGTTAAGCAATATCACTTCATGTAACAATACTTCACTTCTACCACGTTTAATATTGCACTGACAACCACTGAGACAGTGAACGCACACAACGTGATTTAGCCTGGAGCGAACGGAGCGTCTGTCCACAACGGCGGTCAGGACGCGACTGCCTTTCAGCATTATTGTTCTATGTGAAATGTATGTAAAGTGTATTTTTTGTATCTAACAGTGCGTGTGATGTTTTAATTGTATATTCCATGTGGTATACTGAGATCTAGTATAGGTCAGGTATCGATACCTGGTACAAAATTTCCAAAAATAATAGAAAAAACAATAAGGAATTTCACGAGTTTAACTTGTATTATTTTTGTACTTTCAAGATTGAATATAATTTTGTCATTTTATTTAAAATTCAGATAACTCGACATTCTTTTTTCAGCGAATAGACACGATAAAAGACGTACCCACTCTTTGTCGAATAGATTTTAGGATATTAATGTAGCTATTCGCTCCGCGCTACCTAAGGACAGGTGCATGAGAGGTGGAAGCGTTGATAATATATACATATTATTTTTATTGACTTTCTCCTTTTTTTCAATATACACAAGGGACACTTTTTTACCTTCACTTGTACCCAAGAACTCATTTTATTTCATTTTTCTTGTTTCTTTTCCCTCTTCTGTCACTTTTCTCTGCGTTTCCCTCACAGTTACTCTCGCACGTGGTGCCTCCCAGTTTCGTGAACTTGAAGTTCGACGTAGGTGGCCAATAACTTAGGCAGGGCGAGCAAGGCAAACTTCATATAAATGCATTGAATACAAACGGCTTATTGGATTTTGGCCGTGCGTATCACGGGCCCTACGCGCCCCCCTCCAAGTGGGTGACTTCCGGTAGCGGGAAAAGTTGCGAGCGACAGTTTCCCAAACAAGCAGTGGACGAGATGAGGCGAGGGGGCTGAGACGAAGGGGTGGTACACACGTGAGGGTAGAGAAAAGCGGAAGGCGTGGAACTGCCAGGGAAGAGGACTGTTTGGGTAAGCTGGTGGAATACATGGCCACACTAGTAAAGGGGGGATTCCGACTGTGGCGGAGAGGATGAAGAAGAAATAGAAGAGCGCGTGGCATTGAAAATAGTTGGGTAGTTGGATGCCTTGGAGGATGTGATGAATAGTCGTGAATTTTCCGTTATGCGTGGTGGATAGTGTGTGAAAATAACAAGATCGAAAAGACGGAGAGTGAGTGAAGATTTTGGGGTTGCGAGAGTGGAGAGAAAATGGAAACTTCATGGACATCGAATACGTAAGGGTTAAACTGGTCAGAATGCTGGGTGAGGTGAAGCGGTGAGGATGGCAAGCTGCTGCTTTGAAGTGCTGTGAAGTAGCGATCATGTCGGATAAGCGCATTAGAAGTGAAGGAAATTGCCTTATGGGGGTTGGAGAAGTTTTGAAAACGGCAGTGTGTCAGGACGTAGAGGCGATGGAAACGGCGGCGCTGGGAGTGCAGACGGGGTGACAACCAATGCAGGACTGGGAGACAGAGATCCCAGCCCAAGGACGAGCGCGGAATGAGTAAGTCGGTGCAGTTAGTCCGCAAGTGAGAGAAACCCAGAGAAAAATTGCAGAAAGAGGTAGTACGTGCCAGTGAGCTAGACATAGCAGTGGTGAGTGGGAATCAGCAATGAATATTCCTATTTTGATTGTCGATACATTTTGGTGTTGTTTCACGGAAATTTAAATTCTCTAAGAAGAAATACTGAAGAATTACATGGTAGGAAATTGTCATGATTTCATAATATAAATATAAAAAATTAAAATATAAAATATATGAAATACAAAAAATTAACTTGTGAGGCAAATTCCGACAAGTTGCTAAATGCATTATATCACATATATTTATTATTATTATTATTATTATTATTATTATTATTATTATTATTATTATTATTATTACACTGTCAGAAATTACATTAAATTTAATGTACCGTGTACATTAAAACGATATTAATGTACATCGAAACTAAATATAATGTGTAAATTAAAATCAATGTAGATTTAAGGTAGGGCTACATTAAACGTTATGTACCTTGTAAATTAAACCGATATTAATGTGTTGTACATTAAATTTAATGTTTAAATTAAAATCAGTGTAGTTTTAGAAATATTTTCTTCCGCTATTTGAACTTACGTATAATAAATTTAATATATATTTTCGACATGTATACAAGAAATATAAATGTTTAAAATTCTTATTTACATTCAAATTGGTAACAAATAAAATTGTAAAAATTTTTATAATAAAATTGTAGCGATGTAATTCTTTAGTTAACCATTTTTTCAAATTCTTCGGATATATTTAAATTTTTTCAAAGATTTGTTGCTGTAACAATGTCAGAATTTAGTACTTTTTACGGTTACGAAACATATTTCCGAGCGTAAACGCGTCCAAAACTGGTGAAGTAGTGACAATTATAAATAATATACATATTTCTGTAGAGTTAATACATATTTAATATATATTACGTCTAAAGAAACATGTTCTGTAGACATGAATATATTATACATATCATAGCGGGCAATACATTAGGCGTAAGAACCTGCTGAAGCAATTCGATGATGCAATAGCTCAGTGGTTAGAGCACCTGCGCGTAAACCAGAAGTCCCGGGTCCGAATCAGGGTTGGGGTGAGTATTCGTAGAACAAATTTAAATATTAAAATACCTTTGTTACTCAGTACCAAGATCAGAACTTAGTATTCTTTGCATCTGCGGGACATATTTCCGAGCGTAAACGCGTCCAAAAATGTGACAATTGCATAAATCCCAACGGGCAATTCATCAGGCCTAAGGACATGTTCAAAGAATTCATTGTCTCGATAGGATAGTGGTTAGAGCAAGTAGGCGTAAACCAGGAGAGACGGGTTTGAATCCCGGTCGGGGTAACAAATTTTAAATATTGAAGTTAGTATATGTACAGTAAATTTCATGCACGCATACAGTAATTTCAATGTAAAAGTACATTAAAGTAAATATCATGTACGTAAATTAAATTTAATTTACACGTACAGTAAATTTAATGTACACGCATACAGTAAATTGAATTGTACACGTACATTACATTTAATGCACACGTACTTTAAAGTTACTGTACGTGTACATTAAATTTCATTTACGTACATGATACTTACTTTAATATTACACTTAACATTACAATTAACATTAGTACTTTTACATTAAAAGTAATGCGGAAATTTCCGACAGTGTAGCAATAAAATAGGCACTGAAACATTCGTTTGAAAATACCTGAGGAAGATTTCATGATCTGCTCACATACACGTAGTAAACTTGTAGGTTCGTAATAAGAATCTGCTCGGTATGCGGAATTCAAAAGGAAGAAGCCAATAACAAAAGTTAATTTTAACTCGTGAGTACTCTAATACATTAACTTCTTACTAAACGCTTCTTTCACCACAATTGTGTATTTTTTCCTGTTCCAAGCTAAAGAAAACATGCACATAAAATGCACAAAATATGCCCAGTTTCAATTTAATAGACTTTATTTAATTCACTGGTGAAATATTATTATGACTCTAAGTAAACAATTAAATTCACAAGAAGAATAAAAAATTAAGTAAATACACAAACTTATAATAAGATACTATGTTATTACTATCAAATTTTATCTTGATGCAGACATGTATGTGTATTGAATTTATATGTTCATAGATAGTTAGGGTTTGATACTTAATACTACAAAGTACGTAGTTTTAGTTTGCCTATTCTAAGTTAGCCATTCTTAAAAATGGTTTGTAAGACAATTACGACTTGAATGTTCTTCACTTATATCTTCTTTTACATTAGTCTGATACTTCTTGAATATTTTGTTCACATTATAATCATTTCACCATAAGTACAAAACTCACAATCGTTTCAATGAATAATGTAACTTGACTTCCTAATGTAAATTTTCAACTGAAAACTGCCGTCTTGTAGATATTAATTTCATTCTCCTACAATTTTTGTTACAATTTTTACTGCTATACAGCATTTCGTGAGCGTGGCGGTCTCTCGACACCCGCACTCACGAGCTGCCTTTTGCAAAGAGGAAAGAGTCAAAGAGCGTCTCTTAAAAGCAGTTTGCTGGCAGAAAGAAGCCTGGAGCTCTTGCTAGACACGACACGTTGCAAAGATGTGGGCGGTAGTGACAAGTGCTCTGCGGCTGATCGCAAAGGCTGCAGGGTAGCGGCAACGTTGCGGTGAGGGGTGCCGAAGGCTTGGGGCAACGGGAAAACGAGAAGCAAGAGACGTTAGGCAGGAATGAAGAGGGATGTGAGCGAAAGAAGGGGGCACAAAGGTTTTCGAGAGATGGGGAAAAAGAAACTCGAGGGGGAGTGTCTGGGCGTGGTTAGCAGCGAGATGGGATGAAGGGGTTAACGGAAGAGAAGACGGAAGAGAGAGAGACGGGTGGAGTAAAAAAGATGCAACTAGAGTATAAAAGAATACGAAAACTATGACTAGGCAAGGAAGGGAATGTTGAAGGGGGTGTCGAAAGAAGCAGAGGAATCGGTGCGAAAGGCAAGGCGGGCGAAAGAGTTAGTATGGCGAGAGAAAAACGTAAGGAGAGAAGTAGATTGTAGAAGGAAAGAGATGGAGATATAAGGAGTGAAAAGAGAGTTGCTGAGGAGCTCTCTGAGGAAGAGTTAAGAGCAGTGCGAGAGAAAGGGGATATTCAATTAGGCGTCGGCACAAAAGAAAGAGATAGAAAGAGGCAGAACATCGAGGAGACGAGGTGGGTTTGTCGGAATGTGAAGGTAGATGGAGGCAGGACCAGGCGGAGCAAAGCGAAGAGAACTGGCAGGTTATAGAAGGGACGAATTGAGAGGGACAGAATAAGTAGGTGCAGGGAGGCGGAGCCAGGCCGAGTCCAACGAAGAGGATAGGAGGGTGGGCCAAAGCGGGAGAAATGCGGGCTGCAACTCAACCAATTTGTTGAGGTCCCGAGTTTCGCACCCGCCGCCTGCACCGGCCCAGCCGCCGCCGCCGCCGGGAAATGCAATTTGAGAAGAAAAATTAGCGCGCCAGCAGGCGCGATTCGTTATTTTCCTGAGAAATAAAGATGGCCGCCGCCCGCATCTCGCGTGGCCATTTGTAAGGCACGTCCCGCCGTCAGGACGCCCGCGCATGGCATGAATCTCAACGGCGCTCGCGGGGCGGCGCGGGGCGGCGCGGGGCGGCGCGGGGCGGCGCGGGGCGGCGCGGGGCGGCGCGGGGCGGCGCGGGGCGGCGCGGGCGGCGCGGGGCGGCGCGGGGCGGCGCGGGGCGGCGCGGGGCGGCGCGGGGCGGGGCGGCGCGGGGCGGCGCGGGGCGGCGCGGGGCGGCGCGGGGCGGCGCGGGGCGGCGCGGGGCGGCGCGGGGCGGCGCGGGGCGGCGCGGGGCGGCGCGGGGCGGCGCGGGGCGGCGCGGGGCGGCGCGGGGCGGCGCGGGGCGGCGCGGGGCGGCGCGGGGCGGCGCGGGGCGGCGCGGGGCGGCGCGGGGCGGCGCGGGGCGGCGCGGGGCGGCGCGGGGCGGCGCGGGGCGGCGCGGGGCGGCGCGGGGCGGCGCGGGGCGGCGCGGGGCGGCGCGGGGCGGCGCGGGGCGGCGCGGGGCGGCGCGGGGCGGCGCGGGGCGGCGCGGGGCGGCGCGGGGCGGCGCGGGGCGGCGCGGGGCGGCGCGGGGCGGCGCGGGGCGGCGCGGGGCGGCGCGGGGCGGCGCGGGGCGGCGCGGGGCGGCGCGGGGCGGCGCGGGGCGGCGCGGATGTAGCAGAGCGTTACGCATGCTGCAGAACGTGGGAACTGCCTAGCGGATGCTGGCTACTCAAGACTTAAATCTGTACTTATCCCCAAATTATAAAACTGATCAATTGGAATGAAGATATAATAAAACTAGATAGATAATCCAAAATTATCATAACTTTCAAATTACGCTAAATAACTGCTAACTGGATTCTTTAAATACAATAAGGAAATATAAAAACTATTTCACTATTTTATGTCCCGTTTCCGCTCCAACCTAGCCTTGCGGCTACATACTTTATACGCGAAATTTCGTGCAACAAATTTGTATCATTGCTTCCGTCTTACTTTTGCGTATGTGTGAAAATTTTTATTAAGGGTTGTTTCGAAAGTGTAGTATAAACCATTTTGTTATATTTGTGTGTATAATAAATATATAACATTTTATGTGTTTTTGTGTGATTTGAAAACTTAGTGTACACGGGATGCGACCACCTGATGACTTCTGAGTGCATTGGTGTCTAGTAGACAACACATGCAAACAGTATTCTAGAGACTGTGATACTAGATGATGTCATTAAAGTTGAACTGCGAGGATATGTAAAAGCAGACTCGAAGCAGGTTTTGTTCGTCTTGGAACCGCCTGCGAACAAACCCGGATAATAGGGGAGGAAGGTGTTAAGTCTGACTACTACTCAACAGGCCGCCCATTTTCTCTAGTACACACACACACACACACACGTATCATCGCAAAATTTAGGCAGCTGTTTTCTGCTTCTTTCGTATCGGTTGTTACACCCCTTGGAAGGCGATTTCGATATCATACATAGTATCCATTTCATCCTCCTCCTCGTTCTCTCCCTCAAACCTATTCCCTTACATTATCGGATCCATCTGTTCACATCCACATCTGGTCTCCCGTTCCGACTCCCGTCCCATCCCGCACCCCCCCCCCGCCCACGCCCCGCATCCCGCAGCGCCCCATCCGGTCCGCTGCTCCCCTTTCCTCCACCCAAGGCGACGCGAGGCAGCGCGGCGCGCCGCGCCGGCGCGAAGACTGTCCGGGCTTCCCCCAGTCTTTTCACCCCATCCCTCTCGCACACATCTTCACAGCCGCCTTCAGATTACGGCCTCGGAAATATCTCCTTTATTCCTCCATCATCCTTCGCTTCCCCCTACGTGTCCTGCCACTTCCACGGCCTCTTTGCGAGTGTAAAATAAATCAGCAATAGATACGTTATGTTTCCCCTCGGACGAGGGGAGAAAGACCACCACCTTCTATAGTTTACAAAGCCTGCTCACTGGTCCGTGACGTCACAAAATGGCGGCGAAGGTAGTCATGATGCGGCATGGCGAGCGCGTGGCTGCACTGGCGTAGCTCTGTTGTTTTCCGTTTAATTCTCCTGGTGCGGTTCGCGTGTTAGGACCTGTTCGGAGTGAACTTAGGTACGCATATTCTACTACTGCTTCGATACACCATTTGATATGCCTTTTAGATGTGTAGTTCCGAAGTGTCGAGGAAACTATGATAAATCCTCGAAAGTGCACGTGTTTGGTTTTCCAAAAAATCCTGCTATGCAGAAGAAATGGACTGCTGCTATTCCAAGAGAAGATTTTGTTCCTTCCAAATCCTCGAAGGTAAGACTATAGTTCATATGTTCACATAGAACCTACATTTATTACACTGATTATTTAATCAAAGCATACATTTTTGTAAGTTAGTAAGGGTTTTGGCATTATTTACTAATACTCTTAATGTTTTACCATGAAACTACGTTAAAGCAATTAGAACTTAACAATTCTTCCTTATAGTATTATGCTGAACTTGCAACTATTTTCTTTATATTATTAATTGAATAATGATGGTAACAATTTAAGGTATCCCTTAAATAATCTTAAAATAGTAGTACTTCAGTTACAGCATTCAGTTGTAATGTTCAGAGGTGTAAGAAATTCATAACCTCAAAAAAATCTTAGAGATTTCCTATAACTTGTATGAATAAGTTACTAAAACAATAAAATAATTTATTTCAAAAGAAATACCTTATGTAAGTATCAAGGCAAAAGTCTGTGGTGCATGAACTAATTTCAAAATTTTAAAAAAAGTTATGTTATTTGTTCTTTTGTAAAATTTGTTTGTATGTGAAAATTAAATTCTATGTATGTATTTGATATTATCGACTAACCACTGTACATTTTAGTTTACTTCTCTTGCAACCCCAATATTATTATTATATTATAGATATAATATATTAAATATATTATTATTTTTCTTGTTTCAGGTATGCCATCGCCATTTCCATCAAAATGAGATTATTTGGGAGGATGTGGTTTATAATGAGCAAGGAGAGAAACTGTCATCAAGACTGCAGGTACCAAAGTTAAGAAGTGATGCTGTACCATCTGTGTTCCCTAACTGTCCAGCTCATCTTACCAAGAAGAGTTCCAGACGGGAAGGCCCTTGTGAAAAGCGAGAGAGACTAGAAATGGAACAAGTAGCAACGAGTATGAAGGCTAGTCTTGCATCACAAGAAGAATACAATTCCAAATTCACTTTCAAATCCTTGAAGACTTAGAAAGTTGTATTAAATTCATTAATTACCCAACGGTATGGACTGTAGTGAACCTAACACTGAGTGCCTATGTTTTATTAAATTTGCCATGAAGCCAAGTCCTGTAGTAATGTTGTCTGTGGTGATAGATGTGCATCAGAACGTTAACTTTTATTCAGATAATCTCCCTGTTCATAAAGTGGGGTCACACTCTTTCCCAACTGTGTGTAATGATGTGCACGTTTTGGAAAAAAATTTTAATTGACTGTGCAGAATATGGCAGTGAAAATTCTCTCAGCGACTACATAAATATTGCCAAGACAAGCTTGTTGGAAGTGGAAGAGAAGGCATGTGATGCTGATAAAGATATTGTGCAATTTTTACGCGAACAATTAGATTTAGTTAATAGTTCTAAGTTTAGACATAGATTTAGTTCCAATTTAATGATACTTTCTTGTTTACTTTTCTCAATTTCTCCTCATGCATTCAGGTTTTTGCGAGCAAGTGGTGCTTTAATTTTGCCTCACCCATCAACACTGCGGAGATATTTGTAGTAAATTTAACCTCAGTCCTTCTCAGGACTCAAGTGATAGCAACTTCTTGTCGTACGCCAAGCAAAAGTTTAAATTTTTAAGAGCCGAGGACAAAAATGTTGTTCTCCTGATTGATGAGATTCACTTAAAGCCATATTTAGATTTTAAGGGAGGTAACATTTTAGGTGTTTCACATAATATGGAAAAAGCAGCCACTACAGCATTTGCATTTATGATTCAGAGTATTAGATCTAAGTTCAAAGATGTGTAAATATTCTTCCAGTGAAAACTATAACTGCAGAAGTACTTTTTGACTATTTATTAGATGTAATTAGTGGACTGGAAAGCATTGGTTACAAAGTAATTTGTATATCAACAGACAATAATTCTATTAATAGCAAGGTGATGTCCATGTTTTCATAAAAAAGAAAGCTGGATATTGTGTACGAACACCCAGTTGACCCCAACCGCCCACTTTTTTTTATTATTGATGCTGTTCACATTCTGAAAGCAGTACGCAATAATTGGCTGAATCAAAAAAATAGTGGCAAATTAATGATTTATCCTGACTTTCCAACTGAGGGAGGAAAGCCTAACTCTGGTATGAATATTGCATCTTTCACTGCCCTTCAGAAGATTTATAATTTGGAATGTGAATCTGTAGTGAAAAGTGCTCATACGCTGACATTAAAAGCTTTATGCCCCACTTCCCTAGAAAGGCAAAGTGTAAAGCTTGCACTTCAAGTATTTAATAGGCAGGTGGCTGAAGCATTAGAACTTTCAGGAGAATTTGGCATAGAACACTGCAAATCAACAGCTAATTTCATTCACATAATAACCAAATGGTTGATATTATGAATGTTAAAACTGTTTTTAAAGGGAAATGTAAATTAAATCCTTTTATGGAGCCCATGAGGATTGTTAATGATTTGAAAATAGATTTCCTCTATAATTTTCTAGACTGGCTGGATCTATGGAAGGGAATGAAGCCTAACACTGGGTATTTTACAAGAGAGACAGCTACGGCATTGCGCCAGACCACTTATGCAGTAATAGAAATTGCTCGATATTGTGTCAATGAATTAGGCATGGAGTACCTTCTAAGCGGTAGGCTTCAGACAGATAGTCTTGAAGAAAAGATTTGGTCAGTATCGACAGCTGTCAGGTTCTCAGTACCATATATCCATAACTCAGATGTTGTGAGAGTGAGAAAAAATTAAGACTCCAAAGCATTCTCCCATTAGTAGTTACTCTTCGCTGTTCCTTCATAAATGAGCTGGCAGTAGATGAAGATTCAGATGTTCCTGATGTAAGAGGTGAGAATGCACTGGCAGTTTCAGTAACCGAAGATGACCTCTCTTCGCTGGAGGACGTGATGCCTTCTCTGACCTATGTGGCTGGATACTGCACGCATTCATAATGAAGCATATTAAATGTGAATACTGTAAAAGTGATTTATCAGTAGAAAAAGAGCTTCCAGCCAATAAGCACTTTTCTCTAATACAGAGATTAGATTGTGGAGGTTTGAAATATCCTACTGATGATGTGATTACTATTGCAGTCTATGGCTATATTGTCATTAATAAAGTGCTTGAATCTTGTAAAAAAGGAGTTGTTCAAAGCCACCAACCAAAGAGATGTATGTTGTTCCACAATCTTGAAATGTTTAAGAGAGAATGAGTGTTGTTTGTTTTTTGGCACTTGTGATAATGGCCATTCAGCAAATGATTTAGTTAAACTTGTATGCTGGAAAACTGTAAATATTTTTCTTAAAAATTTTTGCAAAAAGGAAAATGATAAGTTATTCTCAGAGAAATTATCAAAGAAATCGTCAAAGAAATCACAGAGGAAACTAAATACTTTTCAATGAATTTGTCAGTTTTGATTGTAAATAAATAACTGTCATTCATTATATTGTAAATAAATGTAGGTTCAGTGTATTATATTGTAAATAATTAGGTTTAATGTATTGTATTGTAAATAATTAGGTTTAATGTATTGTATTGTAAATAATTAGATTTGATGTTTTGTAAATAAATAAGTTTAAAAAACATGTCCAGAACAATATTTTTAATTCTGAATTGATATATTTTTGTATTAAAA
This sequence comes from Acheta domesticus, assembly GCA_031308135.1. Taxonomy (NCBI): domain Eukaryota; kingdom Metazoa; phylum Arthropoda; class Insecta; order Orthoptera; family Gryllidae; genus Acheta; species Acheta domesticus. The sequence goes on from JAHLJT010009419.1 coordinate 127,939,469, forward strand.
AAGGGTGAACATTTAGTTTAATGGCATATGCACTGAAGAAAATGTGAGAGTAGAAGGGATGACTGCTTTCAGTGACTTCTTGTAATAAGGATTTCTTCAAAAGTCACCAATCAAAGTAATGTCTGTTGCGTCGCTGTCATAGTTCATGGTGTTTGTGATAATAATCATTAAATAAATTATTTAGTCAAACTTTTATGCTGGAAAGCTGTAAATATTTTTTTTTAATTCTGTGAAAAGAAAATGATAGGCTTTGACACAAATGGCAAAAAATTGAATATTTTTCCAGTTAATTCAACAGATATTGTCAATAAATAGGTTAAGTATACTGTATTGAAAACAAAATTTATTTAAAATGTTGCTTTAAAAATATTTTTATAATGCATTAATATTTTAATACGAGAGGACTGAAAACGAAATTCCCGACGTAAGCGCCCTGGTAAATGTACGAGTGGCCGACGCAAAACATGACTACCTACGGTGACGTCACAAAACAGTGAGCAGGCTTTGTAACTCTAGGAGGTGGTGGCCGGGGAGGGTGCGGCGGGCTTCCGGGCAGCCGCTCCATAATGCAGGAGCGCCGTGCCGCCTGGAGGCCTCTCGCGCGAACAGCAGCCGGCGCCGTGCCCTAATCCGATTTCGCTGCTTGGCCGCGTGCCCTCTCGTGTGTGCC